>PVJI01007180.1:48759-80254 GCA_004026765.1 Micronycteris hirsuta | reverse complement strand
TGTGTTTTGACGTAGCCTATGGGGGCGGTTCCTGAGACAACAATGGCGCTTGCTCCGTTCTCTGCACTTCCCCCGCTACCCACAAGCAAGTTGGTCCCTTCTGTGCTGGCTCCAGGGTGGGTGAGCGGGCCTGCGCAGTTCCAAGTCCCTGTGGGTCTCCCCAACGAACTCTCCTGTGAGGCCAGGAGTTCCTCCGGCTGCCGCCTCAACCCCCACAGGTGTCTTCAGTCGGTGGTTTGAGGCTTTATTTCCCTGTGTTGGTGGGCCATGCGGTCTATTCCACTCCCCAGCTTTTCCTCCAGGTTTATTTGCGTGCGAGTGAGGGACCGCCCGGTCCACCAGTCTCAGCCTGCTGGGTGTGGGTCGGCCAGCCGCAGGTTTCGCCAAGTGCACTGGCCACGTTTTGGTCAGGCGCGCCCGCCACGGGCCTCTCAGCTCCAGTGTTGCCGCTCCACAAACCGCGTCTTGCCGAGTGCTCTCCACCCGGCTCCGCCCCGCTTACCGGTCTGGATTAACGTGTCTTCTTTAACCCCTTGGTTGTCAGACTGCCACTCAGTTCAGTTTTCTGTCAGCTCTGGCTGTTTTTGTTTTTTTAAATTGTTGTTTTTCCTCTTTTGGTTGTGCGAGGAAGCACAGTATGTCTACCTGTGCCTCCATCTTGGCCAGAAGTCTAAATCCAATAAATTTTAATCATTAAAAAAAAGTTATATGAATTTGTCTAAGAGCTTAGTATATCCGATTTTACTTTTCTTATATCCATATAGTGTATATTATTTTTAAATATTAATTTGTTGTCTCCTCTCTTTTTTTTAGTATACTGTGTGGAATTTTGTTCCAAAGAACTTATTTGAACAGTTCAGAAGAGTGGCAAACTTTTATTTTCTTATTATATTTTTGGTTCAGGTAAGCTTTGTCCCTCAGTACATTGTTAAATTTTATAGATAAGATTTTTAAAAATATATCTTCAGGGAAAAGTTACATTGTATTCTAAATCATTTTATTTTGGAACTGTATTTTTTTTCCTGTAGAGCTTCCCCATTGTATTCAGTGAATTACAGTGATTTAACCACATTGCAATTGCTAAAAACTAGGCAGTGAATTTTAAGATTAATTCTATTTTGTTTTGTTATTGTTGTCCTGTGATGCTGATAACTGTAATCAAAGCCAAGAAAATGACATCATCTCTCAGATGTTCTAGAACATAAATAGTTTGTCTGTTAATACACAGTTTATGTTTTGGGCACATTTCTGCCTGTGGAACCATCTTGGTACAAAGTAAATTTTTCTTTTTTTATGTCAGGTTTACTTTTATTTTTCAAAAATTAAAAAAACAAATTTTTGAGAATCCCCATGAAAATAGATTTTTATCCAGGAGGCCATTTTCTTAACTTGAATCTATATTCATTACAGGCTGTTTAACAATTTCTTAATTTCACGTTTGCTTTTCTCTAATATCAAAATATTAAGAAAATAGCTTATGAAACATGAATATGAGTCAAGATTTAAAAATAGTTATTGTTATTTTCTTTTAAAAGTATTATTTTTTTTTGATAATAGTTTAGCATTCTCTTTCAGTGTGGCATTGAATTTTTGTATGAACTCTGAACTTTTCTCTCAATAGAATCTGGGATTTCAAAAGAAAAAAACACTTAGCAAGTGATTACTTTAAAGCCTGAAGAAACATGTACTTTTTTTAAAAAAATTGTTTTTCTCCATGAACACAGAAGAAACTTCTGATTTTTTTTAAATCAATAGAACATCAGCTTGGTTTTCTCGGAAAAGAGAAATTCATACTAACCATGTCCACATAGCATGGTTATGCTAAGATCAGAAATTCAGCTTGTCTGTGCAATAGAACAAATGTAATTGGTCTCTGTGGCGTAAAGGAGCATTATTAAATCATAGATCCATGTTCTAACTAGCCAAACATAATTACTGCAAAAATTTATTTTATTTCTCCAGCAGTTTATTGAAACCTCAGTTGTGTGATTTAGATAATCACTTCAGCATTGTTTTCTAAGCTGTACCCCTTCTGGCTCTGCTAAATTTAATAAAATCTCTTATGGAATAAAAACCCTTTCCTTAGTCCCATTCTTTGTTCTGTCTCCCTAAGTGGTAAGTTTATTCTGAATCCCAGAGTAAAAATCGCTGACAGAGTTTTCAGCATTTATCAGGATAGGCAAAGAAATGTGAAATAAAAGTCTGAGCAGCTATAGCTCCACTTCTAGGCTAATATTGTGGAAGACCTGAAGTACTCTCTATTAAGAAGGCAGAGTTGTGACTGAGTACACTCTAACAGTATGTGTGGGTATGCACGTAATGGCCAACAAAGTGAACTTGTAAAGCTGAACTAAACTATACTATAGTCACTACATGATATGCCCCTCCTATTATTTTCTACTGGGGACTATGATGCACATTTTGTATAGTGTTAGTTCTCAGAATTCCCAGTACGTCTGAGATCTTAGATGTTAATAGTGTGATGTGTGCAATATAAAATTATAATACTCTGCATTCTTTTTTTTAATCTAGCTTATGATTGATACACCTACCAGTCCAATTACCAGTGGACTTCCATTATTCTTTGTAATAACAGTAACTGCCATAAAACAGGTATGAAGTGCTTTCTGTTCTTGTTTCCCCCATGCCATTCGTAAGTTGCTAAATATGTCCACTCCAAAGTAACATTTATTGATGTGAAAATAATTTCCTTAAGAAAGCAGCAAAATTTTTTGGTTTTCTGTATGGTATAATTAAACTAAATTAAGCCATGCTATTTTTTTCCCAGTGACCCTTAGTATGATTACCATTGTTAAAATATGTTGTTCTCTTGACACACCTAGGAAGCATCTAAAAATAAGCATTTTATACGTACAAATCAAATTATATATGAAACGTTAGTATTATAATCATCTTTGTAGAATTTGGCAGTAGTTGAAAGAAATACAGTTCAGAAGGAAATGTTTAGGGGGAATAGAGCATGTACTTCTAGTATGAACATTTTGAATAAAAATTGTATAGCGTTCCTACTTTTTACCACTTTCTCTGAAGTTGATTTTTGTGTAAAGTTGTATCCTAGGGGAAATAGCTTCAACCAAGTCTTGAATTGGTATTAAAATGTAGGTATGGCCTGGCTGGTGTAGCTCAGTGGATTGAGCACGGGCTGAGAACCAGAGGGTCCCAGTTCGATTCCCTGTCAGGGCACATGCCTGGGTTGCAGGCCAGGTGCCCATGAGGGCCATGTGAGAGGCAACCATACATTGTTGTTTCTCTCCCTCTCTGTCTCCCTCCCTTCCCCTCTCTTTTAAATAAATAAATAAAATCTTAAAAAAAAATGTAGCTATGGAAAAACAGTGCTATTGGACAAACATGCCAAGTAAGAAGTAAAGAAAATTGTAGAAATGTTATGTCTTTATAGCTACCACTTCTCAAAAATCTTGGCAGACACTCAGTTATACAGAGATGGTTCCTTCCACTGGAAAGAGATTTCATTTAATTTTCTTAAGTAAATATGATAAATTTTCATTTTTATAGTGTTTAGGGATAAGGTTTAAATTGCAGTGGAAATAAAATTGACAAACATCTTATAATTTTGTGATGTAGTACATTTTAATAATTATGTTCTGTGTATAGTGTGTCAGAATATCACTCTATACTCTCAATGTTTGATTTCCCTTCTCTGTTCTTTTGGAGACTATGTAAGTCAATAATCATCCAAATAACTTCATACAGTTACATACTTACTTGGTTTTGCAGATACCATTTATCTAATCACAGTAACACATATTTGTCCCTTGGACCTATTTTCCATACATAGTTTCATCTTGTGATTTCATCCAGTGCAGTGGCTTAAGGTGCCATTTACCTGTTTATGGTTCTCAAATTTATATGTATCCTGAAACTATTCCCTGAACTCTGACACAAATATACAACTGTTTGTGCAACATTTCCACTTGGATAGTTGAGGGTTTTTCTTACCACCTTGTCAGTTTGTTGCCTTCATTTGAAGGTTTACCTCTATATGAATTTATGAATCTACTGAGTATTTTTTTAAAGAATTTATTTATTTATTTTTAGACAGAGGGGCAGGGAGGGAGAAAGAGAAAGAGAGAAACATAAATGTGTGGTTGCCTCTCATGCACCCCTGCTCCCCCGCCCCCACTGGGGACCTGGCCTGCAACCCAGGCATGTGTCCTGACCTGGGAATCAAACCAGCGACCCTTTGGTTCACAGGC
The DNA here is from genome assembly GCA_004026765.1 of Micronycteris hirsuta. NCBI lineage: Eukaryota > Metazoa > Chordata > Mammalia > Chiroptera > Phyllostomidae > Micronycteris > Micronycteris hirsuta. Next base: position 76,019 of record PVJI01007180.1, on the reverse strand, counting down.
CAGCACTCAATCCACTGAGCCACACCAGCCAGGGCAACTGAGTATTTTTTTAAAGCAATGTAAAATGTTGTAATACTTCTTCCTCTGGTTTCCCAATAAATATTTAGCCAAGTATAGACTGGGTTTATTTGGAATGTGATGCCATTAACCAAGTTGAAAAAAATGCTGATGAGCCCTGGCTGGTGTAGCTCAGTGTATTGAGCGCAGGCTGGAAACCAGAGGGTCCCGGTTCGATTCCCCATCAGGGCACATGCCTGGGTTGCGGGCTGGGTCCCCAGTGAGGGCCATGTGAGAGGCAACCATACATTGCTGTTTCTCTTCCTCTCTGTCTCCCTCCCTTCCCCTCTCTCTAAAAATAAATAAATAAAATCTAAAAAAAAAAAAAAGCTGATGAATTTAATATCTGCAAAATAAGAGAGTTTAAAATAATAATAATAATAATAAGCATTATAATAATAATTATTATTGTTGTTGTTGACATCCTGTCTCCTTCCAACATGGGTTAAGTAAAAGCACATAATATCTAAAAGTAAGACACAGGAAGATTATACCTCAAACCTTTATTAGCATGGTTATTAAAGTTAAATACTAAATTTATCTAGACCTTTTTGACAACTAAAGCGAAAGAGGAAATATGAAAGGTCATATGGTTTTTTAAAAAATTTATTGATTTGAGAAAGAGGGAGAGAGAGAAACATTGATTTGTTGTTCCACTTATTTGTGCATTCATTGCTTGATTCTTATATGTGCCCTGACCAGCGATCAAATGCCCAACCTTGATGTATTGATACGACATTCTAACTGACTGAACTACCTGGCCAGGGCCACATAATTTAAATATTTTAAGAATGCTTTGCCAAAAGTTTTCTCCCTGAAAAAAAAAGGCCTTTAAGCAATTTTTAATATTTGCTTTATATTTTATAATGTTATACTATTTTTAGATATAGATGCACATATTTTAAAAAATAGAAACAGTACAAAATAGCATACAGTAAAAGTCGTTTATACTTCTAACCCCCAGTCTCCTGGTTCTTCTCCCCTGAGAGCCATTATCTACGTTAGTCCAGACATCTATATAGAATGTTTTCAGAGACGAGCTATTTTTCCCACAAATAATAGCATAGAACACAACACATTTTGTACTTTACTTTTATCACTTAATACTATCAGATATTTTGTTATCTTGTACTATACCTCTGAGTTCTTGGATTTTCTCTAAAAAGTAACAAGAAGTTTTTCCATTTAAAAAATGCTATTTCTTAACATTTAATCCAAGTGTTCTTTATGAAATGCTTATGTCTGTTTCCCTTTTTAATGATGATCCACATAACCTACCATATTTTTTAGGTACAAATAATGGTACTGATCTAGTGTTTAAGAAAGTGAAATAATTCAACCTGTTTTAAAATCCATTCATTTTTTTCTATTGATTATCTGTAATGATGCTGTATGTATTTATATTTTATGTTTAAAGCATCACTTGTATGTATAGAAGCAATAGAACTTACTGATTGAATAGGTGTCAGGAAAAGGTAGGAGTCAGAAATGACCCCAGATTTCTAGTATGAGCCGCTCAGTAGATGGTGATGCCATTTGTCAAGATGGGAACATTGAACATGCAGCAGATTTAGAGAGTAACATCATCAGTTTAGTTTTGAAATGTTTTAATATATTTTATGAGACATCAAAATGGAGATGTTAAGAATGTATTTGGTTATTTAAGTTTAGAATCCAAAAGAAAGATATGAACTGGAGGTATAAATTTCAGAAACTTTTTGAAGACACAGATACAGAAGAATCTTATAGTGAGAAAGTGATGACTCCAAAAAGGGCCCATAAAGATGACCTAGAAGTAGGCTCCCATAAGGAAATTGAGAAGTAACTAAGAGGTGATGAAAACTAAGAGAAGAGATTGTTTCTAGTATGATTGAATGTCAAATTCCTATGAGTATATGCTTCAAAATAGCTTAATATAATTCTGGTGAATGAAATGTTTTGGGGCAGTTTTTATGTTTCTTTTAGTTGTTTAATAAAAGTGTCTTCTAAAACATTCATTCAGACTGGAGGAGGGGTGGAGAGGACTCCTAGATAAGTGCTGGCTGGAGGACTGGCCAGTCCCACATTTGCATGTGGATCAACGGGGGAGCGAGGGTGACCACGAAACCCAGGATTCCAGTGGAGGGAAATAAAGCCTCAAAAACCTCTGGCTGTAAAAATGTGTGGGGGTTGTGGTGATGGGAGAAACTCCCAGGGTCACAGGAGAACTTGTTGGAGAGGCCCACAGGGTTCTAGAACATATACAGAAGCATCTACCCCGGAACCAGAAGGGTCCAATTTGCTTGTGGGAAGCAGGGGAAGTGAATGAAAACCAGCCAAGAGCTGAGCGAGTGGCATTGTTACCTCTCTCACCCTCCCCCATGTACAGCACCACAACCCAGGGACATGGGTTGCCCTGCCCTGGCGAATACCTAAGGCTCCGCCCCTTACAATGTAAGAGGTGTGCCAGGACAAAGAAATATGGCCCAAATGAAAGAACAGATCAAAGCTCCAAAAGTAGAACTAAACGATGAAGAGATAGCCAACCTATCAGATGCAGAGTTCAAAACATTATTAATCAGAGAGCCTTCCCTTTTTCCTCTATTTTGCGACCACTCTCAACCATAAATGATTGAGTAGTCGCAAAATAGAGGAAAAAGGGAAGACTATGCAAAAAGAAAAATATACAGGGAACCAACAGTGACGGGAAGGAAACTGGGACTCCAATCAACTATTTGGAACAGAAGGTTTGGAACAGAATGTTTATTTCTATAAACATTCAACCAGAACAGAATGAAGAAACAAGAATTCAAAAAAATGAGGAGAGGCTTGGGAACCTCCAGGACAACTTTAAACATTCCAACATCCCAAACATAGGGGTGCCAGAAGGAGAAGAGGAAGACCAAGAAATTGAAAACTTACTTGAAAAAATAATGAAGGAGAACTTCCCCAATCTGGCAAAGGAAATAGACTTCCAGGAAGTCTAGGAAGCTCAAAGAAGTTGGACCCGAGGAAGCACACGCGAACGCACGTCATAATTACATAATTACATTACCCAAGGTTAAAGGTAGGGAATCTAAAAACAGCGAGAAAAGGGGAGACAGTTACCTACAAAGGAGTTCCCATAAGACTATCAGCTGATTTCTCAAAAGAAACCTTGCAGGCAAGAAGGGGCTGGAAAGAAATATTCAAAGTCATGAAAGGCAAGGACCTACATCCAAGATGACTCTATCCAGCAAAGCTGTCACTTAGAATGGAAGGGCAGATGAAGTGCTTCCCCGATAAGATCAAGTTCAAGGAGTTCATCATCACAAAGCCCTTATATGAAATATTAAAGGGATTACCTAAGAAGAAGATGGTAAAAAATATGAACAGTAAAATGACAAACTCATAGCTATCAACAACCGAACCTAAAAAAACAAAAACAAATTGGCAAACAACTAGAACAGGAACAGAATCACAGAAGTGGAGATCTCATGGAGGATTATCAGCAGGGAGTTCGAAGGGAGACAGTGGGGGGAAGGAGCAGGGAATAAGAAGCATAAATGGCAGGTACAAAATAGACAGGGGGAGGTTAGGAACAGTACAGGAAATGGAGAAGCCAAATAACTTATATGTACGACCCATGGACACGAACTAAGGGGCAGGGCAGAGGAGAATAAAAGGGAGAAAAAAGTGGGACAACTGTAATAGCATAGTCAAGAAAATATACTTTAAAAAATTAAATAAAAATATTTTTAAGTGTCTTCTGATTCTGCTAAAGAGGACACTTATTTATTTATTTTTTATATTGACAGGGGTATGAAGATTGGTTACGACATAACTCAGATAATGAAGTAAATGGAGCTCCTGTTTATGTTGTTCGAAGTGGTGGCCTTGTAAAAACTAGATCAAAAAACATTCGGGTATGTACTTAGTAAATAATGGATATCAATTATATTTTGGTGTTACAAAATCTAACCTGATCATATTGTAATTAAAAGCCTACTTTCCTACATTAAAATATTGGGATAGACCACTTGGTTAAAACCCGATAAAATAAGCCCGTGCCTTTTAAAATCAGTGTATTCACTCTCCCCAAAATTCTTCATAGGTGGGTGATATTGTTCGAATAGCCAAAGATGAAATTTTCCCTGCAGATTTGGTGCTTCTGTCCTCAGATCGACTCGATGGTTCTTGTCACATCACAACTGCTAGTTTGGATGGAGAAACTAACCTGAAGGTTTGTACGTGTGTGTGTGTCCGTGTTCTTGGTGAACAAAATGTCTTTGTATTACAGTGATTGGTAATTTTCTTTGGTTAAGGTAATGAAGTTTGACCTGATAAATTCTTTTAAATTACTAAAATTTTAAACAATTTTTAAGTTTTTTTAAAGAAATAATGTTATATATCTATTTCAAGTGTAGCTTTACATGGTTTAGTAAAGTTAAAGAAATGGGAAGTGTTTTTAGGAAAAATAAAATATATTAATATTTTGGTGCTTTTTTTAGATGAGGGGGATTTGAAATGTATGGAAATGTAAAGTATAGCATAGGGAATATAGTCAATGATATTGTAATAATTATATTGGGTGTTAGATTGGTTCTGAATTTATCGGGATGATATTCATAAGTTATAAAAATGTCCAATCATGCAGTTGTACGTGTGAAACCAGTATAATACTGTACGTCAACTATAATAGAAAAAATTATTTTTTTAAAAAGATGATATATAGGGTCCGATTTGGGTCTTGACACCTCAGTTTAATCGTCTTTTTAGACACATGTGGCAGTTCCAGAAACAGCAGTATTACAGACAGTTGCCAGTTTGGACACTCTCGTAGCTGTGGTAGAATGTCAGCAACCGGAAGCCGACTTGTACAGGTATGGTGTGATACTCAGCGTAGTCATTTTATGTCCTGTTACAGATCTCACTTTTACAATTATAAACTTACAGTGGAATCTTTAGCTAATCGAAGACATTATTGAGGAGGGGGGAGTGGAGAGATCAGTTAAGGGGGGAAAAGGCTAAAAGCAGAATTTGCCGGAATTCTAATCCAAAGTGTTAATTCAAAAGCAGTGTTTGCATTCGAATGTTCTTTTTCATTACCTTTTACTTCTATATGAACTGGCTTTACAACTATAATACTAAACTTTATAACTATAAAAGTAGTTATAGGAAAAGTAAAATTATTTCTTTAAAAGAAAGTGATCGTGTCTTTGTGTGTGTGTGTGTGTGTGTGTACGTACTCCATGAAGGCAAGGGCTATGTGTCTTTGTGTTCACTCAGAACTAACTCCTTTTAACATTATAATTTACTAAATGCAGTATAAGTCATCTTTCAGTGATCTGCTAATTATTATGGGCTATAAATAGAAACAACTTTTTGTTATTAAAATGAAATACTAAACTCATTTTTACTCAGTAACTGGTGATAGAATATAAATTAACAACCACATGGTAAAATTCACCTTCAGCTTCTTATCAAATGATATGTCTCCCTCTATTGGTTGAAGTGTTCACATCTTATCATTAGCCATTGGCTTTTCCATAATCTCTTAACATAATTTGTTTGGTACCTATACACTATTTTTTTTTTTTAAAGATTTTATTTATTTATTTATTTTCAAAGAGAGGGGAAGGGAAGGAGAAAGAGGGAGAGAAACATCAATGTGTGGTTGCCTCTCACGTGACCCCCACTGGGGACCTGGCCTGCAACCCAGGCATGTGCCCTGACTGGGAATCAAACTGGCGACCCTTTGGTTTGCAGCCCGCACTCAGTCCCCTGAGCTACACCAGCCAGGCTGGAATCTAGACACTATTTATAATGGAGTTTTCTCTGTGTGATGTTGTAAAAATTTACAGTTTTATCACAGTCAAATGAGATATAGAGTTTTCCAATTAACTATAAAAATATAGGGTTCTATTCTTTAAGAGCATTAAAACTATAGGATTTAACTGTAAAGCATTTAGTACTTTAACATTTCTATATTGCTATTATTCCCTTGTCTCACACAGTGGTGAGTTATAAAAATTTGTTAAAAACTAGAAAATGGAGCATTAAGCAGGCAAAAGATTTATGTGAGCTCAAATACAACTAATGTGTTGATGGATGGTTTTTATATTATCTTGGAAAATGTGGAAAAAGTTAAAACTTTTTTTAATAGTAAATCACTGTTAAATATAAAGTGTTCCTCTTTATTTTCTCTTTTCCTCCTCCTTACTGAAAGTATATATTTTGTTTTAAATATAAGTGTAACTACTACAGAACACTTACGTAATGGAAAGATAACTCATAATTAAATGTATTACTATTTTTATTTATTCGTTCATCAAGTTATTGTTGAGCACTGATCTACTCATATGGTAGGTAAGAAATAAGATGAGTCAGCATAGTTTCTATCCTTGAGAAACTCAGCTGTAAAGATATTATATATATAAAATTACATTTTTTCACTTTTCTATATGCTGCATATAAGGGCAATATTGAAAGCATTTTAAGTATCCACCTAGGAGAGTGCTTAAGTAGGTATATGGTACAGATATAACAGGGAAATACATGAATTGTAAAAAAAGGTTTTCAGAGAAATTAATGACGTAGAAATATACTGAAATATAATGTTAAATAAGATACAGAGTTGGAGCTTTAATATCCCAATTATATTTTTTAAATGTGTATTTTTATATCTTTGATAGGTAGTTTAGGATAGAAAAATAGGTACAGAGAGAAAGAAAAACATGGAGGAATTACATTCAGCTGTTTTTTACTTACTTTTTTTGTTCTCCATATTTTCTAATATTTCTTCCAAGTATATGGATTGCTTTTCTAATTTAAAAATATTTCCCATTTTACTGTACAATATTCTTAATGATCTTTTTTTTAAGATTTTACTTATTTATTTTCAGAGAGAGGGGAAGGTAGGGAGAAAGAGAGGGCAAGAAACATCGATGTATGAGAGAAAAACCAATCCGTTGCTTCTTGCACACCCCCAACCAGGGACCTGGCCGGCAACCTAGGCAGATGCCCTGACTGGGAATCGAACCAGCGACCCTTAAGTTTCCTGGCAGGCCAATCCAGTGAGCCATACCACCCAGGGCCTTAATAATAATTTCTAATGGCTGCATAATAGTGTAAGTGTACTAGAACCTAGCCATTATCTAATCTTTCAATATCTAACACTTCCATTATTTTGCTATTACAAATAATGTGTGGTGCTTTATTACAAATACCTTCATCAATTCCAAATCCAGTGGCTGGGATAGTTCATTGCTTCTCTCCTCTGATACAATTAATTCACTTGCCTCCCAGGATCCTCCCCCTCTTGGTTTTTCTTCTTTCAGTCTCTTTTGCTGGTTTCTCCTCTTCTCCCTGACTGCTGATGTTAGAGTGCCCTAGGACAGGGCTGTCCTGGGTCCTCTTCCCTTCCCTGCCTATACTTTTTACTACCTGCACTAACTCCATCAATGATTTCATCCAAGGTGATGGCCTTAAAGACCATCTACATGCTAACTCCCAGGTTCATATCTCGATTCCAGACTTTCCCAGATTTCAGACTCTCGTATCCAACTTCACGTTCTACAGCTCTACTTACATTTAGTAGAACACTAAATTAGTCAGATTGAGAACAGAGCTTCCGCTCTTCCCTACAGATCTTTTTATCTGAAGTCTTTCCTGTCTCAGTTAAAGACAGTCCCTCCTTCCAGTTCTTCAGGCCAAAACCCCTGGAGTCAGTCATGACTCCCCACATCCCTTCTCTGCTAACGTCTCCTAACTCCCTCTCCTACATTTCACCCCAACCCATCAGGACAATATTGGTTTACCTGTAAAATATACCCCAAATTTGACCATCTTTCACTAATTTCACTGCTACTAATTTGGTCTAAGCCAGCATCATCTACCTGGCTTACTGCTATCAGAGGCATTCTTACCAGGTTTTCTGTTTCAACCCTCCTTTCCCTTGCCAGAGGGAAACAGCCAGAGTGACCCTTTTAAAATGTAAGTCAGATCACATCATTCCTCTACTAAAACCCTGCAATGGCTTTTCCACCTTACTGAGTCAAAATCCATGTCTTTGTAATGACCTGTAAGACCTTACTGATTGATTGCCCTATCCCTAGCCTTTCCTCTCTGACCTAATTTCTGAGCATTCTCCCTCTTGTTCACACATCAGCTACACTGGCCTCCTTATTTTCCCTTGAACACACGGATTCACTGCCACCTTTTCACTGGCTGTTCCTTGTCTTAACTCTTTTCCCACCTTCTAGTCTATGCTTAAATCACCTCAGTGAGGCCAACTTTGAATATTTGATACTGCAACCTAATTCTTCTTACCCTGTTCTGCTTTTCCTTTTTATAACACATAATAATACCTCTTCGTATATTATGTAATTTATTTATTATGTTTATTATCTCTCCAACTACAGTGTAAACTGAAGGGCAGGCATCCGTGTGTGTTTTATTCACTGATGTATCCCAGGCACCTAGAACAGATCTAGCATATAGGAGGCCTTACTATGTATTTGTTGACAAGGGAATAAACAAATATCTTTATGTACTTATGCAGTTAAAATTTTCCTTTTAATGAATCATTTGTGATATAGGCAAGCAAATTTGTGTGTGTGGTTCCCTTTGCTATTGAATTGATGTACTTGAACAATGCTAGGCACATTGTAGACACTCAGTAAATATCTGTTGGATGTTGGATGAATGGGTGAATGATAGTTCCAAAATATTACTCAGAGGGTGTGTGAACATTTTCATTGCCCATTCATTCCTCCATCAGATACTGAGTGCCTCCAGTAATTGAGGCGTAGTACTGCACACTGAGAGTACTGTGCTCACTCAGCAGCACATACACAAAAACTGAGAATACAGTGGTAATGAAACAGTGATAGTTCTTGCCTCCCACAGTTTGTAATCTAATACTAGGTTATTCCCTAACAACAGACAGCTGCAGAAAAGGAATTACTAGATTAAAGTACTAATAGAGTTTGGCCTTTCATAAACATACTGACACATTACAAAAGCATTGGACTAATTTTTATTGCCATGAGCAAAGTATAAGTTAATGGGGTTTTTTTAATTATTTCAGAATTACACTAGTATTAAATATTATAGTTTTTAAATTTTTGTTAATTTTGTAGGTAATAGTTTCTTAGTTTTAAAACTCTAGTTTTAACTTATTTTGTGTTAGAAAGGTTAAACGTTTGCGTTTATTAATTCTTCCCCCTTGAACATTGTTGAATCCTCCCCAACTGCCTGTTTATTAATTGGGGTTACATTATATTTTTTTAAAGAACTTTAGTAGCTTATTGAGAGAGGATAGAATGTCATAAGAAATTAACTTTGCCATACAGCTGGGAGAAGTGAAAACCAGGAGAGCCTTTTCTGTGGGAGCAGCCCCTCGCAGGTAGTGCACAGCACGCTCCGTTCTCTTTTCCCTTGGCTCCTTCACTCCTTTAGTTTTTTTTTCTTTCCACCTCTTAATTTTTTAGGCTCTGACTTAGCACTTTCACTTCTAGGAATTTTTTCCTAACAAAATAATGAAATTCTACTATTCCTAGGGACTTATCTTAATGAAAATGTGAAAAGTTATGCACACAGGTTTTTCAGGGCTGCATTGTTGAGACCAGAGATGTTCAACTGGTGTGCTGCAAGAATTTTTAAAACATGCAACACCTCACTACTTACTGAGGGACACTGACCTCTTTTCCCTTAGATTGTCAAATAAAAAATGACAACAGCCAATACAATAGCTGTCAGTATGAATAAATCAAAATTGAACCTATTTTTTGTCAGATCAGCAAAAAAATATATTTTTTGGTGTGCTGCAGAATTTTAATAGTTTATGTTTCTGATGTGATGAAAAAAGTTGAAAATCACTGGTTTAGACTATCTGTAAGTTGGAAAAAACATAAGTTTCCATCAGTAGTGAATCATTTAAATGTATTATACAGTAACCCCAAAATGCAATACTATGTGCAGCCATGAAAAATAATGGTGTGGCTCAGTGGGTTGGGTGTCATCTGCAAACCGAAGGGCTGTGGGTCAGGGCACATGCCTGGGATGCTGGCCAGGTCCCTGGTTGAGGGTGTGGGAGAGGCAACCGATTAATGTTTCTCTTACACATTGATGTTTCTCTCCCTTTTCTTTCTTCCTTCCCCTCGCTCTAGAAATAAATAAATAAAATCTTAAAAAAAAAATAATGATGTAGATCTGTGTTTTTGACTGGACAAGTTAAGGGGGGAGGGGTGGAATGTTACCAACACTATTTATGGTATGACTTATCTTCTGTTTTTTTAAAGATATATGTTTATCTATATGTGCATGGAAATAGCCTGGAAAACATATCCCAAAATAATAGCATGTTTGTATTTGAGTAGTGGGATTACCTGTTAATTTCTTCTTTATAATTATCTGAATCATTTTATATCAATGAATAATAAAACTATTTTTGCTTGGAAACAAATAAAAGTGTGACTTTGGAGAAAGGGCTAAGAAAAGTGCAAGATGAGTTAATCTAGCATGGAAGTGGCATGAACCAACAAGGAGTGCCTTAGAATCAAGGATAACAGGACAGATAAATGAAGGAAAACAGGAATTCTCTTGTTGGAATCATACTCAGGAAAATCAAAAGAGTGGTCTCCATCATCTCTGAAGGATGCCCAGAGAGACTCCAAATAAACCAGTTCTTTAAATCTAAATCCAAAGTTGAGGTTGGAAACAAGATTACATAAAATCCACTAAATGGAGATTTTAAAAAAACAAAACAAAAAATAATGCTCTTATGTGATACAGGCAGTTGAAAGAAGCGGAAGTAAGAGATTTGCAAGAAACAATGAAGGCAAAGGTTCAAAGCCTCTGTGACCTGGAAATAGGAGAAATAAGGGACATTTGATAGGGAACACTTAGTACTGCTTTGCCTAGTTACTAAGTGATTAACACGGCGCTCTGCTAAATGTGCTTCAACTCAAAATTTACTTCTCACTGTAGTAGAAAGTAATTGTTCATTTGAATTGACTCTGTGCTAGGAGCTGTTTTGGTAGTAGAAGTTGGGACTGAAAGGCCAGGTAATGAAAATTTCATTGATAACTCTAGAAGCTCTGGAGTTCACTGATAGGTTTTAGTTTAATACTCTATTGCCACCACTTACACGTAGTAGTTGTTCAGTGAGTATTTGATGAACGAATGCATGAATGAGTAAATGAATGATTCTAACCACAGGAAGGGATCTTATTTAGTAAACTGATGAAATATGTGAGCATTCATTAATGGGTAAATAATGTATACATCTTTGTGTAGCAATTACAAATTCTCATGATGAAACTAATAGTAGTAATATAACATTTAAAGATTTTATGTATTTATTTTTAGAGAAAGGGTGAGAGGGAGAGAAACATCCATGTGTAAGAGAGAAATGTTGATAAGTTGCCTCCCGCATCTGCCCCAACTGGGGACCAGCCTGCAGCTCAAGCATGTGCCCTGACTGGGAATTGAACCAGCAACCTTTCACTTTGCAGAACAACGAGCCACGCTTGACCAAATGAGCCATGCTGGCCGGGGCAATAATATAATTTAAATCACCATTTTGAAAACCCTTTTTCATTTATTACCTCATTCATAGCTGTAGTGGGGTGGCAAGAATATTACAGTTTTAAAGCTTAATGACTATAAGTTCTAACATGATTATTGGACCATTTATATGTATAACAGATTGGTTTGGTTTCACATGTAAGAATAGTGCCAAAAGTATCTAAAGTTTTCTACCTGTTGATGTCATAAGTAATTCATCATTGCTTTTTGTTTGTTTTGTAACGTGCTGAATTCTTCGATAGATTCATGGGACGGATGATAATAACTCAACAAATGGAAGAAATTGTAAGGTAAGAATAAATTCACATTGTGGGAGAGACTAAAATCAAGTTAAAGGGTATATTAGGTGAACAACCTGCATACAATGGAAAAGGTCCATTTAAAAGCACTTAGCACTTTATCTTCTAGTAATTTATAGCATCAGCAAGTGAGGCTGAGCAAATTTCATGAAATATCAAAATAATTTAGTAAGATTATTTGTATCTTTGGTTTTTTTAACATTTTTTTTTTTTTAAAGATTTTATTTATTTTTATGTTTAGAGAGAAGGGAAGGGAAGGAGAAAGAGAAGGAGAGAAACAATGTGTGGTTGCCTCTCATGTGCTCCACACTGGGAGCCTGGCCCGCAACCCAGGCATATGCCCTGACCGAGAACCAAACTGGTGACCCTTCGGTTCCCAGCCCGCACTCAATCCTCTGAGCTGCACCAGCCAGGGCATTTGTATTTCTTTTTCTAATAATATCAAGTAGTAACGTAAAAGGAAGCAGACATTGCTAATCAAATTCTTACCTACCACACTTAAAATCTAGAATACAAAAAATGTTTTATATAATGTTTAACAAGCATAAATGTTTTGGTCTTACTCATTTCAAAATCATTTAGTACAAACTACAGTATTTAGTGGCCAATTCAGAACTTCTTAGTTACTCTTCTAATTGGTGACTTTGTTTGGCTAGTTGTTTTGGTTTGTTTTCCTTCAATATTCAGGTTAATTTCTGGCTACTACATGAAAGGCCTTGGGGTCATTTCAAAGATTTGCTAACAGGGTGAGATTACATTGTTACTCATGACCACGAAGCCAATTTAAAATAAATCTTGGAGTCATCCCTTGAACTTCTAAATCAAATTAGCATTTCACCTTTTTATTAGAGGCATGCTTAATTAAATTGGCTGCTTGAAATAAATCACTAACATGAAAAGTTGCATATTTTTTAAATGAATTCCTAGAAAACAATGAATTCCTCAAGACAAGCCACCAAAAATATGTATCAGCACTGATTCACATTTCTTACAAACATTAACACAGGAGCATGTTCTATGAACCCTGTCACAAAGTCTTTTGAAGTGTAGGGCCCCTGCTTAAATAACTATGACTAGGTTTTTATTTTTATTTCTATAGTGACTTAATGAGATGGATGTGTGGATATATAGTCTGAATTATATTAGATATTGTGCACCCTTTTAATTTGAAGCTTTCTGTAATTATATCCCAGTTGTATATGCCACTGTGAGCTCACAGTTTTTCTATTCATTGTTAGAGTCAACACCAAGTGAAAAAGATCTATTGTGTGGCTCTTGGTTAATTAATTTTGGAATATCCATGTTGTGTGCTCTAGATATGACTAGCTATTAAAACCATACATCTTAACTGTGTCCCAAATATCTGGTCCTCCTTGGTTCGTTGGAATTTTTTAGAGTGTTTGTGTTTGCAGACATGTTCAGAATTGGTTCAGTTTCTGTTTGACTTGGATGACTTTATAGGTATGTTCAGAAAAGCATGAGGAATATCAACAGAATTTAAAGCTTTTTAACTTATCCATAACAGAGTCTTATCATTTTGCTATCACTAAAAAAGTACAATTTTCTTTCTAGTTATTCCTTCTAATTTCGTATCTCCTTTATGGAGAGAAATTTAAACAGCAAGAAGACCCGTGGTCCAAGAAGCATGCAATGCAAGTAGTCAAGTTGTAGTGTCAGTTGTGCCTAGAAAAGAACTAACTCACTTACTACCTGATGTTTTACAATCCAGAGTAATTTTAATTGTGCAGAACTCATGCATTTATATGCAAATCACACTATAATTTATGTCGATAATGCATTTAATTCTTTATTTTCTTCAAAAACTTTATTAACTTTGCTCAAAATTTCTATCTTCTGTTAAATGTTTTTAAATCATTGGTTAATCTTTCATTTTGTTGTGTTTTATGTTTAAAATTTTTGGAACTGGTCTGGTGGCTTTGTGAGTTTATTTACCAGCAAAATTTATTTCTAAGCCACTGATCTTAAAGTGACTGAAGTGCTAAAACAGGTGTTTTTGTTTTGGTGACTAATACTGTGATCGACCTAGATAATAGCTGAGATTTTGCTTTTGTATGAAAGTAGTGTTGTAACCATAACTCAGGTACTTTCTGTGGAAAATAATGTTTTAGAATTCAATTAAAATGTTAATATAGTTAATGCTTTTTTTCCCCCTTAGACCTCTGGGACCAGAGAGTCTCTTGCTTCGTGGAGCCAGATTAAAAAACACAAAAGAGATTTTTGGTTTGTATATTTTGAAAATGTTCAATTATAGATTCATGCTGATGCTTTCTATGAAGTATTTTTAAAAGCACGGCATTTGTGGTCTTTTGGCTGGATAACTTATTACTTAGTTAAATGTTGCCTGTGGTAATTTTCTTATAAAGATTGTGTTAATATAATTTTGGTTGTGTTTTTTGTTATTAGTACCGTTATTTGAGTAATGGACTAGAACCTTGCCCTTATGTTTTCTTTGTTGATGCTTGTGAAACTAAGTGCTAAAAAGATAATTCTGGCATTCATGGTGAATGAGAATCAGCATAATCTGGTGTCATAGTGTAGTAAACCGCCTGCATAATTAATTTCATTATGATTATTCTTAGATTGGATGGATAAAACTTCTGACTCATTCATTCATTCAACAAATTCTTATTGATATGACTGTGTATCAGGTGGATCAAAAGGATGCATAGTGCCCTTGCATTGGAGATCTATTAATTAATTAAAAATTAATTATACTAAGCAGCTTCTTATTTACTGAATGTTTATAGCTTTTGCGGTCCATCCTCTGTCTCATTCTATTCTTTCATCTATCTTGTGTCTCACTATTAGGTTTTCTGATTTAAAAAAATCCATATATACACTTTTTTAAAAAATGGAAAATAATGAGTGTTGATGAGGATATGGAGAAATTGGAATCCTCATACATTGCTGATGGGAGTGTAAATGTTACAGCTGCTGTAGAAAACAGTTCAGCAGTTCCTCAATAAGTTAAATGTAGAATTACCATGTGACCAAGTGGTTCTACTCCTAGATATATTTCTAAAAGAACTGAAAAGGTGTTGAAGCAAAGACTTGTACAGGAATGCTCATAGTAGCACTACTTACAATAGTCAAAGGGTAGAAACTACCCAAATGTTCATCAATTAATGAATATGTAAACAAAATGTAAGCTATCCGCATAATGGAAAATTATTTACTTTAAAAAAATGAATTACTGATGCATGCTACAACATGGGTAAACATTGACAACATTGTGCTGAGTGAAAGAAGCCTGGCACAAAAGGCCACATATTGTATGATCCCGTTTATTTGAAGACCCAGAATAGGCAAACGCAGACAGAAAGTAGACCAGTGGGCTGGGTAGTGGGGGGCAATGGGGAACGCTTCTCAGTAAGTGCGGGATTTTCTTTGGGGGCGATGAAAATGTTGTCAAGTTGGGTAGTGAGGACGGTCACACAACACTGCAAATACACTGAGTGCCACTGAGTTGGATGTTTTTAAATGATTAAAATGGTGAATTGTGTGTTACATATATTTTACCACAATCTAAAAGAGGAAACCATAATAAATGTCAGAAGCCAGAGGAAAATCTCCATTGCCAGTGCTTTTAAACCCTCTCATGTAACGCTGTATTTCAACACATTTCTCTAGCGGTAACAACTTTTCATGCTTTTAAAAGTTTTGTATTTGAATGCCTTTAGTTGGGTCTGCTCTTGTTTGCCTCAGTACCACCTCGCTCTATTATATCATTCAGGCTGATTTCTATAACTTTGGTTCCATTTGCATTTGAGTTATAATTCTGCCTTTAAGGAATAATTCTAATGGTAAAAATTCCAGGACAAATCTTAAGGAAGAGAGCATGGTGAATCCTACACTGTTTCTCAAATCTTACCACTTAGGAATGAGCATAAACATTTATTGATTATCTGTTTCTAGGCATTTTACTAATTTGTCATACAAACCCCAACAATTCTGAGGATTTTTGTTTCTTTTTTTGGTTTGGTTTTGGTTTTTTTTGTTTTTTTGTTTTTTGGTGTGTTTTTTTTTGTTTGTTTGGTTGTTTTTTTTTGTTTTTTTTTTTTTCATTTAAAAGTGGAGGAATTGAGACTAGAGAAATTACTTACTGAGGGGCAGTGAACTAATAAGTGGCAGAGCTAATGTTCAAACCAAGGTCTAACTCCAGCAAGTTTTTTATAAGGCTGGTCTTACCTAATTTCATTCACTCCCCAGTTTTAGTCCCACTGTTACTTTCCTTATTCATCTCAAGAGTCATTCACATGTGCACAGATTTTTAAAATGACCCTTTCCTTGTGTTTACTTTATTTACTCTGATAGATTCCATAGTATCTCTCAGTGCTAACGAAATTTTGTCTAGACTCCATAGGCTTCCATTCAGGGTTTTTCAAACTCTGATCCCAGTCTATTGTCCCAACTTAACAGAAAGTGCTTTTCCGTGTCTGTCTTTGTTAACACTGTTTGCTCTAGCTATAATGGCCTTCCTTGCCATTTTTCTTTTTCCAAATCCTTTTCCTCCATCAATTCCAACTCAGATAATATCCCTTTCATTCACGTATCTCAGTTATAACTCAGGAACAGAAACTCCAGGAGGCCTGGAGTTTCTCATCCAGCAGTTTGAGCAACTGGAGTTCCTTAAAATGGAATTGGAAAGCCTTTTTAAATTCCAAAAAAGGAAAGCCTAATTATAACAGCTGTCAGAA
The DNA here is from genome assembly GCA_004026765.1 of Micronycteris hirsuta. Classification (NCBI taxonomy): domain Eukaryota; kingdom Metazoa; phylum Chordata; class Mammalia; order Chiroptera; family Phyllostomidae; genus Micronycteris; species Micronycteris hirsuta. Next base: position 59,395 of record PVJI01007180.1, on the reverse strand, counting down.
AATGCATTTTCTTAGATGCTTTCATGCTGGTGAGTATGTTTCTCTTGTGGGACATGCCAGGGGATTGTTGTAAAGAACTGTTTTGTTCTGTTCGCAGGCGTTGCTGTGTACACGGGAATGGAAACAAAGATGGCATTAAATTACAAGAGCAAGTCGCAGAAACGGTCCGCAGTAGAAAAGTAAGAAAACTGTCTGTTTTCATTTATTTGCATATGAGTACAACTATGGATGTGCATATTATGTATAAAATATTTTGTGTATAAAAATATTTGAGATATATATATATTATGTCAAGTCAACACAAGGTGGTACCCTTGAGGATAAGGGTGGCTTCTTATATCTTTGTATACATGTAGCATTTTGCACAATGTTTAGCATATAGTAGATGCTAAATTATGGCTTTAAAATAATATTATCCAATAATAATGGAATCACCTGTTCAGATTAATCATCCTGCAGATAACAATTATAAAACCTGGACAAAATATTTTTTAAAATAACTATTTAAAAGCTCTGGAGAGTAACAACAACAACAACAGCAAAAGACAGAAACTGGCAAAGAATCTATTCTTGAAAGATGGCATCAACAAGGGGAAAAACTTAAGAATGTAGCTTTTTGCCTGAGGGCACTGTCCAATTCAGGTACTGCGTAGGAATTCCTCTTTAATAGGAATTAACCAGAGAGCCAGGTTCTTTACAAGTGTTAGGAGAAAATTATGTAGGGGGGGTGGGCACAGAAGGAAATGAACTCTAAAACCTACACATAAATTATGTCTAAAACCTTGCCTCGCCATTAGACCTGCGCATGTGCAGGAGAGGCCCCAGTGGGCTCAGCAACGCAGCTGTATGTGTCAGCAAGCTGAAAGATCTGAGCGGAGTGTTCTGTTGCTCCCTGTTGGAGTGCAGACCGAGTTTGGGGTTTGAGCTTAGCCAAGTACATGTTTTGGATAGTAACCCCTTGTTGGAGCAGATATCTTCTCCCATTTGGTTGGTTGTCTTTTTGTTTTGTTGGCAGTTTCTTTTGCTGCACAGAAGTTTTTAGTTTGATACAGTCCCATTCATTTCTTTTTACCTTCACTTCCCTTGCCTTTGGGATCAAATTCATAAAATCTTCTCTAAGGCCAAGGCCTATAAGTTTAGTTACTATTTATTCTTCCACGTAACTCATTGTTTCAGATCTTATATTTAGGTCTTGGATCTAGTTTTAGTTAATTTTTGCACACGGGGACACACTGCAGTCTTGTTTAATCTTTTTGTTTGTGGCTTTCCAGTTTTTCCAGTACTATCTATTAAAGAGGCTTTCTTTTCTCCATTGTATGTTTTTGGCTCCTTTATCAAAAATTATTTGCCCATATACATGTAGTTTTATTTCTGGGTTCTCAATTTTGTTCCATTGATTGTGTGTATAGTGTAGTAATAGTAAAAAGGATAGTTCAATGGAATGAAATAACAAGTTGAGAAATAGACCTATTCATATACAGTCAACTAATTTTCAACCAAAACATCAAGTAAATTCAATGAGGAAAATGATGGTCTTTTCAACAAATGATGTAACAACAATTGGATATCCATAGGGGGGAAGTAATAAACCTCAGCTTCTACCTCACACCATATACCAAAATGAATCATCTAAACATAATTTTAGATGTTTCTTTGTAGATGTTTAGATGAAAAGATAAACATCTTTTTCAAGATGAATCATCTAAACATAAAAGCTAATGCTATAGAAGTTTAGAGGAAAACTTAGGAAGATACATTTATAATCTTGAAATAAGTCAGTGTTTCTTAGGGTGCAGAAAGCAATAACCATTAAAGAAAATTATAAACTTCTGTGAAATTAAAATTTTTGCTCATCAGACTGTAAGGAAAGGAACAGACAAGCTACCAACTGGGAGACAGTATTCACAAAACATCTGATAAAGGACTTGTATCCAGAAGATATAATAATTCGTAAAAACTCCTATAAATCCACTAAAAAGAAAAACAGCCCAATGAAGACAATGGGTAAAAGATGAAGCAGATACTTCACAAAGAAAATATACAAATGGCCAATAAGCACATAAAAAAATGTTCAACATCATTAGTCATGAGAGAGATACAATCTCAAACTACAAAGAGATACCAGTACACACTTACTGGAAATGGTGAAAGTTAAAAAGACTAAAAGTTCTGAGTATCGGCAAGGATATAGAGTAACTGGATCTCTTCTAAATCTATGGGTCAAAGAGGAAATCTCAAAGAAAATTGTTAAAAATACCTAGAAGTCAGTGAAAATACAATGTGTCGAATTTTCTAGGATGCAGCCAAAATGAAACAGAACCAATAGGTTCTACATGGGAGGAGATTATTATAGGAATTGGCTCAGAGGGTTGTGTAGGCTGTAAGGCCCAACAGCCTGCCATCTGCAAGCTGGAGAACCAAGGAAAGCTGATGATATAATTCAGTGTGAGTCGAAAGCCAGAGAACCATGGTGCCAGGTAGAACCTGGAGTCCATAGCCCTGAAAACCAGGAGCTCTGGTGGCCCAGATGAAAGAGAGAGAGAGAGAATTTGCTCTACCTTCCCCTTTTTTGTTCCATTTGGTCCCTCAGTGGATTGGATGATGCCTGCCTACCTTGGAGGACATACCACTTTGTTAAGTCTACTGAATCAAATACGAATCTCTTCTAAAAACACCCTCACAGACACACTCCTAAATAGTGTTTTACTAGGTATATGGGCCTCCCTTAGCTCAGTCAAGTTGGTGCATAAAATTAATTGTCACTGCCCTGGCTGGTGTGGCTCAGTTGGAGTGTCATCCCTTAAAATGAAAGGTCACAGGTTCATTTCCTGGTCAGGGCACATGCATGGGTTGTGTGTCCCTGGTCGGGGTGCATATGAGGACAAAAGGCAACGTCTTAATTGTTTCTCTCCTTCTCTCTCTCTCCCCCTTCCCTTCTCGCTAAAGTCAGTAAGTGTGTCCTCAGGTGAGGATTAAAAAAAAAGACTTCTCATATATGGCACTAAATGCATATATGAGAAAAGAAACACCAATGACAGAAACCAAAATTAAAAACAATACTATTTGCAGTCATTCGCCAAAAAAGAAATACCTTGATGTACATCTAACAAAATACAAGATCTGAATGCTGAAAATTATAAAATGCTGATGAAAGAAACAAAGACCTAATATTAATCTTGTCTAGTGAAATATTGTAATATTAAGCTAGCTCAGTGAAAAGAAAGAGGGATTCTATAGTTCCTGACCTGTGCAATTTTGGGGAAATTTGCAGAATGATTTTTGGGATTTAGTCTTCATCGAGAAGGATGTAATCTCTTCCTCACTGAGTTTTTATAAAGATTAGACAAATTAGTGGATGTGACAAAAGTTTTATAAATCTTAATGCTATATAAATGTTAGTTATTTTTATACTTAAAATTATGTAAGTCCTGAAAATATAAAAAATCTTAGAATAATTACTTACACAAAATAAACTGGTCAAAACTGTCAGTTACTATTAACATTTGAAGAGTAATATAACTATAATAAATAGGCTTATAATCTTATGTATTGGTTATTTTATTGCTAGTAATTAGATTCTATTGAATGGTCATTTCTTAAAAACAAAGACTCTGTCCTTTAAATAGCTGCTATAGTATCATATATTTTAATCTCTTATTTAATATCATTATTATTTTCCAAGCCATATACAGTAACACATAATTGTATGTTTTATATTCTCTTGTTCTCATTTCAGGTCAATGAATACATTTTTGATAATTTATCTAATAATCCTTATTTCTGAAGCCATTATCAGCACTATCTTGAAATATACATGGCAAGCTGAAGAAAAATGGGATGAACCTTGGTATAACCAAAAAACAGAACATCAAAGAAATAGTAGTAAGGTATTTTATGGTGTTCTTCACTCTGCTGTAAAGGAAACACTTGTTTAGCGAGTTAATTCTTTGTAGTGACTTCTGATAGGAGTGACCACTATGATCTTCCTAAAACCATTACTACCGAAGGGTGACAAAGGAACATTGCACACCTGAAATCAACACAAAATATTGAAAGTAAACTGTAAATAAAAATAAAAAGGAACACAGTTAGTGAAAAGAAGGACGTTGCAAAAGAAGAGCACCAGCCTGTTTGTACTAGTGTGCTTTTTGCATTTTAGATGTAAGCAATTATATTTTCTGCTGTGTGACTTGAATAGTTACAAGAGATTATAAAAATTTAAACCATCTGTATTGGCATTACACTTGAATACTGCAGATTTAGTTTTTTATTCCTGTGTACTCTAAGTGAAATAAAGAGTAAGTTGATTTATTTTCAATTCTGTCAGAATTATTCAAGGAATCTTACTGTCAGTCAATTGATGGTATGAAGTAATAACACAAATCATGTCGTACAGTTTTAAACCGATTGAATATGGACTACCAACAGAATTTAACCTACAATTTTGGCAAATAGTTGTTCTCCAAATTTCACTTCAGATTAAAATACAAATATTGAAATACAGACTTGGATCTCAGGAGACCACACAGCAGATAATCACAGGAACATATTTGTAGTTCCTTTCCCAGAATGCATGTTAACATTTGGTACTGCTGTGCCATTGAAATTGGCTGTTCCTTATGGTCTGGAATTCTAAGAATTTTAAATTCTAGCAGTTCTAGCCTGGCAACTATTTTTTAATTTTTTAAAATTGCAGTCAATTTTTAGTTATCTTTAATTTTGGAGAGTAGAAGTAGAATGGTAAGCATATTCCAAAGATTATAATTAAAAATTTGCCAAAAACAGTTTCAGTCACACTAGGCTTTTTGTTAGCTTCTGAAAAGTAAAAATTAAGTAATTTGAGTTTAACTTTTTTCCCCTTTTACTTTGTTCAAGTGTCTAATGAGCAATAAAACTGCCATGGAAATGTGTTAAAAAGAATTCAATAAATGAATTTTAATTCATGATACTGTTCTGCTTCAAGATATAGTTAATGGTTTGTATAGACATGCAACTCTGATAATTTTCTATAATAATGCTGGAGATACTCTTATGTTTTCACTTACCAAACAATCATGTTTTTCCTCTAGATTCTGAGATTTATTTCAGACTTCCTTGCCTTTTTGGTACTCTACAATTTCATCATTCCAATTTCATTATATGTGACAGTAGAAATGCAGAAATTTCTTGGATCATTTTTTATTGGCTGGGATCTTGATCTCTATCATGAAGAATCAGATCAGAAAGCTCAAGTCAATACTTCAGATCTGAATGAAGAACTTGGACAGGTAAATGATCCTTTTAATTTATTTTTCTGATTTGTTATTTTTTTCAAAACAATGCACGTACAAAAAACTAGTAAAAAAGAAAATACTACAAGGCTTACCAAAAAAATAGCCCTACTTTTCTCCATACCTAATTTTGTTTACCATTTTTAAATTTTAAAGCTGTTTCTTCCATTATCTGGTACCCTATTTCTATATAGTATTCCTTCTAGATTTTTACATTTTAAGAAATTATTTACTATGCTACTTTTTTCACACACATACCCTGACACATACCAGTTTTGCCTCCCCACAGACCCCTCCAATATTGTTATATCACAATTTGGGATTTAATAAATATTCATTTATTGGCATTATTTTGACTGTTTTAGTATTGCTAATTTCGGAAATAGGTTTAAGGAAATAGAAACCTACTGTTTTTGTTTAACATAGGACTATGAACACAAAGGTTTTTTTTGTTGTTGTTTTCTATCTCTAGGTGGAGTATGTGTTTACAGATAAAACTGGCACACTGACAGAAAATGAGATGCAGTTTCGGGAATGTTCAATTAACGGCATAAAATACCAAGAAATTAATGGCAGACTTGTATCTGAAGGACCAACACCAGACTCTGCAGAAGGAAGCTTAAATTATCTTAGTACTTTATCCCATCTGAACAACTTACCCCATCTTACATCCAGTTCTTCTTTTAGAACCAGTCCGGAAAGTGAAACTGAACTGGTAAGCAAGTTTAAATTAACAAATAGGAATGTCATTGGAAATAGTTGTCTTTGTATTAGTGGGGCAAGAAATATGTATTTGAAATGTGTATCCTTTGATTTAATACTGAGAGTTTATAGTCAGAACACATTTTAACTTGTCACTTCATATGTGTTTGCATCAGTTCTCTTAGTATTTAAATGGAACTAACTTAAGGAAAGTCCTTACTGCTGTGAAGTGAAGAAGACTTTGCTGGAAAGTAGAGTTTAAGTTTATTTAATACTTTCTGAGACCTCCCTTCTTCAACAAAAGAGATTTCACTTTAACTTACAACTTGGTTATGCCTCCTAAAAAATTGGGAGTCATAAGCAACTGTGACACTTCACTCTAAATTTAAAGTCAGAAGCAGCCAGCCGTTACTTAGGCAATTCAAGACTGTAGCATTGTTATTTTAGATCTTAGGTTACCAAATTATTAACTATTTATTTGCATTTTTTAGAATTCTGTTTCTGGTTTCCTAAATGTTACTTGGGAATAGTATTTATGGTGTGAATTAATTATGTTTCTGCAGATTAAAGAACACGACCTCTTCTTTAAAGCAGTCAGTCTCTGTCACACTGTACAAATTAGTAATGTTCAAACTGATGGCATTGGTGATGGTCCCTGGCAGTCCAATCTTGCACCCTCCCAGCTGGAATACTATGCATCTTCACCGGATGAAAAGGCTCTAGTGGAAGCTGCTGCAAGGTAGGTTAGTCTGATTTCCACATCGGCAGAAAAATACCTTTTAAGTAAAAATGTGAAAATACTAGAATATTAAATTGTCAAAATTCATAAACACATAAAGGTGGAACTGTAATTTAAATTTTTAAGGAGAATTTGAAATGTGTCATTAATTTTGTTAAGCTTGCAATAGAGTCACATTTTGAAGTGATCTCTAAAAAATCTGGTTATTATCAAAATGAAGAATATAAGTTGTGAGAATATATGTGTATATATTGTTTTTGACCCACTCTGATCCTTCAAGTTCTTAAAAATAATACCATATTAAAAGGAAATATTTTAAAATACATCTTAAACTTATGTTTTAAATATTTTTATTCAAGCTAAGTTAGAATGATGTATTGTGAAATACAATCATTCCTTAAATTTTTATATTTTTTTCTCCTTTTAATCCCTAGAATGGGCATTGTATTTATTGGCAGTTCTGAAGAAACTATGGAAGTTAAAACACTTGGAAAACTGGAACGGTAATTTTTTTTCGATATTGTGATTTTCTATATATCAAGCATTTAGTATAGAACAGATACAGGTAAATCGGGGCCCACAGGCCAAATCTGCCCTACAGCCTGTTTTCATACAGTCCATAAATTACTCCATTTTTAAAGAGTTGTTAAAAAGAAGAAGAATATGCAACAGCAACCACATACGTCATACAGAACCTAAAATACTTGTTGTCTGGCATTTTCCAGAAAAAGTTTACTAACCCAGCACTAAAGTGATGTTGTTATTACATTGTGTCTCATCACAGTGATAACAGTATCTGTTCTGTATCTTTCATCTGTATTTTAGCTTAATGGTTCTTGAACTTATATGTTTGTTTATACACACTCCTGGGTAATGAGTTTTCTAAGTTTCTTGCTAATAAAGAAAAACTTTCTTATATTTTCTATTATTTTATCTTTTAAACATTAAGGAAAAGCTATCTTGTATGTACTGCATGATAAATTAGACCATTCTTACTGCATTCGGATCTTTCTTTCATTGTTTTATCAATTTGAGTCATCTCAACTACAGCTGTGCATTTTCAAAGTATGCTTTTACAAACTAAGTAGGGCTTAGTCTTTGGCTACTTTCATGTGGGAGCCTGTCTAGCTCTTTCTATCAACTTAACAAACCATCATTCCAATCAGTGTTTTTCAGCATTGTGTATGTACATCATTGTATAAATTCATCCAGGATACTTTTCAATCCACACCTAACCCACCCACACAGATTCTTTTACAGCTCCTTAGAAAGGCGTTTGTTCCCTACCCATATAAATATATTCTGTCCCGGCTTCGGAATCACTGCTGTAATGAGCCTCTGTTTCCATGTGAGTGTGATGTGTTTCTCAGGTGTGTCTGAGCAGAAGAAAGAGTTGAGAATCAGTCACCTTTTTTAGTGAGAAAGACATGGAACTGGCCATATCTGGATTTCAGTCCTTGCTCTGCCACTCACAAGTTTATTTGACTTTAGGCAGATTACTTGATCTTTCTGAGTTTAATAGTCCTCATTTGTAAAAACAGGTAAGACCTACCTCCTCTGGTTCTCATGGGTATTAAAGAGCATGAGAAAGTAAAGTATAAGGCATTTGGTAAGTACTCAATAAATATTACTTCCTTCTATTTCTATAACCAGTCATCTTGAAAATGTAGTTGAGGTTAATTTTGTGTTCTAAATTAACCATTTTTATCTTTTATAGGGATTCTTTCTAAATATTTACTTAATGTTATTCAAAAAAGTAAAGTTTTGTCTTATCTTTTTTTTCATTAGGTACAAACTACTTCATATTCTGGAATTTGATTCAGATCGTAGGAGAATGAGTGTAATTGTTCAGGCACCTTCAGGTAACCAACCTAAACTATTACGAATTTTTATTTATCTAATATTAAGAACTTGATAACTCATTTTTCTTTTTAGGTGAGAAGCTTTTATTTGCTAAAGGAGCTGAATCATCAATTCTCCCTAACTGTATAGGTGGAGAAATAGAAAAAACCAGAATTCATGTAGATGAATTTGCTTTGGTGAGTGCAAATTTCTATGATTTAAAAACTCTGAAGATACATAAATACATATATGTGTGTGTGTATATATTTGAGAGATGTGGAGTTTTGTTTTTGCATTAATTTATCAAAAACTATAAAATTATGTGTTGGCTCCATATTTGGTTAAAAGTTAACTTTAACCTGCTAAAATGTGTCTTCTCTTTGAACCTATTATACTCAGGGCACTTGTAGCTGCAAGGACCACTCAAATTACTGTATAAAAAAGTGAGAGAGTCATTAGAAGAATACAGAGGGATTCAAGGGTGTGGAGACACTGGGACCCTCATACATTGGTGGTGGGAATTTAGGTGATACCAGCTACTTTAGAAAATGGGTTGGCAGTTTCTCACACAACATGGAGTATAATACGTGACCCAGCAGTTCCACTCCTAGGTATACACCTGAGAGAATTGACAACATACGGGTACACAAAAACTTGTACACAACTATTTTCAGCAGCATTACCTCTAATGGCCAAAAAATGGAAGCACCCAAATGTCCATCATTTGATGAAATGGACTAAACCGTGAGTCATATCCATATAATGGACTGTTACTTGTCCATTGAAAGAAATGAAGTACTGATATAGCCTACAATATGGATGAACCTTGGAAAGATTACTCAGAGTGAAAGAAGCTAGTCACAAAAGGCCACAGAGTCCTTTTATATAGAAAGAAGCAGATTCATAGTGGTTGCCAAAGTCAGGAGGAAGGGGAGAAAGGGTAATGTCTGCTAATAGATTCCTTTGACTGTGATAAAAATGTTCTGGAATTAGCCCGGCTGGTGTAGCTCAGTGGATTGAGCGCGGGCTGGGAACCAGAGGGTCCCAGTTCGATTCCCAGTCGGGGCACATGCCTGGGTTGCGGGCCAGGTCCCCAGTGAGGACCATGTGAGAGGCAACCATACATTGCTCTTTCTCTCTCCCTTCTCCTCTCTCTGAAAATAAATAAATAAATCTTTAAAACTGTTTTTAAAAAAATAAAAAAAAAATTAAAAAAAATGTTCTGGAATTAATTACTAAAAATAATTATACAACTCTGAATTCACTGAAAACTACTGAAATATTCTTTTTAAAGGAATGAATTTTATGGTACATGACTTACGTCTCTCAAAGAATGTAGGAGAATCTTTCAGAAACAGAATGCAAGTTATGCGAAACAGGAAAATTACTAAGTAGCACTCTCAATCTTAGGACCTCATGATCTCTCATTGCTGCATTTCTGTAAATGTATGCCATATACTCATCTCTGCTCAGTTGCCTCCTTCACCTATGGTTTCTTCCCATTACTGGTTCCATAATTGTTGGTGACCTGATTCATTAACACGCTATACCATGCATGGAACAAAGACATGTTCTGCCTAACTATCATATCAATATTCAGAGCAGTGCCCGCACATAGTTGGCACCCAGTAAATGTTTGATGTAGAATGAACTAATTAAGTTCATCTATTAATAAACCTCATAGTCCTTTAACTGTTATTTAAAAGAAACAGGTATATAATTTATACCTGTGGGTCATTTGTAAGTCAAGGAATGCTACTTTTTAGAAATCTGCTAAATAATGTTACATAGTACTTTAAAATCTACCTTTCCAAGTTCTGTTACTAGAGTATTTAATTTGGGTTTTTCTAAGGAAAATATATACCAAGAAAAGGGACTTTTTAAAGTAAACCTTTAGATTTAAATACTAACTTTCAAATATCAACACCATAAGAAAAACTTGAACCCAGTAGGATCAGAAAACCAACATATATTTTTAAATTTTGTGTAATTCCAGTCCACCAGTGAAGATGTAATGGTGCAATTTAAAGTCATTCAGTGGCTCTAGAAAGTATTGTTTGATAATGGCCACTTTGCAGACTTC
>PVJI01007180.1:0-48659 GCA_004026765.1 Micronycteris hirsuta | reverse complement strand
AAGGCTACCCATTTTGAATACCTATTTATAAAGTATATTTCAAATATTACTCCACTCTCGTAAGACCTTTACTTAATTCTAACAGGATTTAAAATGCTCTTTCTGTGAAGTCTCTGTATTTTGTAGATTGGTGTTGTCCTTGTGGTAGTATATTATAATTATTTGTTTAAAGATTTTCTTCTGCCCTGGCTGGTGTGGCTCAGTGGATTGAGTGCCAGCCTGTGAACCAAAGGCTCGCTGGTTGGATTCCCAGTCAGGGCACATGCCTGGGTTGTGGGCCAGGTCCCCATTGGGGGAGCGCGCGTGAGGCAACCACACATTGATGTTTTTCTTACTCTTTCCCTCCCTTGCCCTCTCTCTAAAAATAAAGAAATAAAATATTCTTTAAAAAAAAAGATTTTTTTCTCTATTAGCCTGTGGATTCCTTGAGGTCCATTTATTCCCTGTCTTTGTTCCCAGTATCAATCTCAATGTATGTTTTAATTTTTTGAGTTAAGTTATGTGAATTAAATTGAATTCTTTGAATTAATTCTGCTATATTTTTCTCTGCCTCTTAGATCTATGGGTATTCATAGTCTAATTTTTGAACTGCTGGTCTGAGAGATTTCCTTATCATAAAGAAAAGTCTTATAATTTGAAATGTAAGACTTTCTTATAAAATAGTTTATGTAGACCATATAGTTAACTTGGTTATGTAAAAATCATCTTTGAAAATAGACTTAAAATATGAGGTTGGAAATTTTTTTATGTTACATGGATGATCACTGATTTGGTTATTTGTTTCTTCCTTAATGGGAAAAGATTTCAGTTATAGTTCTGAACTGAATGTTACTATAACAATTCCTAGGTCAAGAAGTCTAGAATTTACCTTACTTGTACTGTTTGATTTATACTTAAAATACAATCAGAAAAGTATTTTCTACTGCTAATTTTGTTCCTTTTATTTTCAGACTACAAGATAAAGTTCGAGAAACTATCGAAGCATTGAGAATGGCTGGTATCAAAGTATGGGTACTTACTGGAGATAAACATGAAACAGCTGTTAGTGTGAGTTTATCATGTGGACATTTCCACAGAACCATGAATATCCTTGAACTTATAAACCAGAAATCAGACAGCGAATGTGCTGAACAGTTGAGACAGCTTGCCAGAAGGTAAGAATATAATTATGTGGATCATTGAGTTTTGAGGGGTAAGCAAACTATGGCCCACTGCCTGTTTTTTATAGCCTATGAGCTCAAAATAATTTTTAAATTATTTCATGTATGAAAAAGAGTCTAAAAATAGTATTTCATGTTGTGAAAATGATATGAAATTCATATTTCGTTCATCAGGGATATTGGCCTGTAGTGTTCTTTCTTTGCAGTGTCTTTACCTGTGAATAAACTTTTACTGGAACACAGCCGCATTCACTTATTTATGCATCAGTGAAGGCTGTTGCTCTGTAGCAGAGCAGTTGAGTAGTTATAGCAGAGACCTTATAGAGCACTTTTTTTCATTTCTCACTGTTGCTTGATACACTTCAAGTCACAGTGACACAATTCTAACTCTGTAGTGTCGTGAGCACCACACATATTGCCATGTGACAGTTTACTATGTTTTAGTTATCGGTATTTACTCATCAGCTCCAAACAAGAAAAGTGGACTTTTAATATACTTTTAAAGCACAGTGGAGTGCTTATTATTTTATCAAATTAGATACAGAGCATTGTGTTATTCAGTTACACTGTAATATGCTACCTGTTTAAAAAGACATTCAAAGATGAAATATAAAATCTCATTACAGATTGTTCTGTTGTATTAAAATATAAAATTTCATTACAGAATCAGCATTAAAAGATGGACATTTGCAATTGATTTTGATGATGGGGAGCATTAAACTTCAGTTAAGCAAAATATTATTCCTCTTCCCCTCAAAATGATTTTCATTCTTCTCATTAGTAGACTTGTACTGTTTTAAAATTATAGTCAGTTATTTTTACATTTTTTACTTAATAAAAATATTTTTTGTATTTTTTACCATAAGTACCTACATAATATCCTCAGTTTTGCCTCTTGGTCCACAAAACCTAAAACTGTAATATTTACTTCTGGCCTTTTTCACAAAACATGTGCAACTCCTGATCTAGTTCACATGACCAAATTGGGAAATCAGTCTGTACTCTACTATTCAAAGATAATTTCATGAATAATTGTACCCCAAATTCATTCTCTTTTTTTTCTAATCTTTTTTAAAATATGCAGATCAGCTTTATTTCGGAGCCCCTATCTAACTCAGTCTAATTTTTCCACAATAAATTTAGGAGGCTACCATGTCAGACTCAGGGTTGCTTATGTGCAGGTATTTAGGTCTCTTCACATTCCTGCCATTTGCAGTCTTGTGATACTAGCGCAGAAAAACAAATGCAAAACGACAATGCCACAGCTTCAGTGTACATTCAGTGCTTTATTTATATTTGTTAATATACACATTGATGTGGTGCTAACTTCAGATTTTCTTTTAAAAAGGTGTTTATGGGATGTTTTAAATAGACAGTACTATTCTCAGAGGATTATTTGCTTGAGTTCAAAAAGGTGACTGATCTGGGTAATTACACTACAGTTGGAGAACATTGCAAACACCATTGTGACTACTTAAACATTTAAGTTCCATAATGTCAAAGAGAACTTAAAACAAAATAATTCCTCGGAATCATTGACTTCATATACAAGGGTGGGCAAAAGTAGGTTTACAGTTGTTTGCATGAAAAATAATGTAATAATTAATAAATCATAATACAAGAATAAACTGTTTTGTGTACTCACAATTGTAAACCAATGTTTGTGCACCCCTGTATTCCTACTGAAATATTCCTGACTACAAAAGTAATGTCCTCCTAAAAAATGCTGGAAATGATAAAGAAAATATGCTGGTTAGTAATATAATACAGTTATCTAAAGATAATTGTTATTTGTAGTTTCAAATATATTCTTTAAGTCATATTATACTTTTAGTGAACCTGTTAAGATTATGGATATTATTCATTTCCTTTTTTATACAGAAGCTATGTTGTAAAGTGAAGACTATTCTTTAAAATGAATTCTAGTCTTGGTATATGAGATTATTTTAGAGATACCATCTTTTCGGTGGAGTATATTTCCTGAGATAATCATATAAGTCAACATGATTTTGATTTCATACTTTCAGAAAGTGTGTATTCTAAAAACCTTGAACAAAGAATTCCACACCTTTGAAAGCTTTAGTTTATGTATCCATTTTTTCACAAATGTTTAGGTATCTCCTATCTAGACATTGGAAGACACAGTCATATAAGGTATTTATGTATTGCTTACTCTCAAAATACTTACAGGAAAAACAGAAGTAAATATATTGTGATAGACCTATTACAGCTGAGGCAAGAACACAGTTGTGGGTGACAGGGAAGGGAAGGTTAACCTAGACACAGTTCTGTGGAAGCACCTGTGACTGTGTTGCCTCCTGAGAAATACACTGTTAATTGGTCAGAGAGTAACACCAAGAAGCAAATTGTATGCAAATTCCCAGAGCTGAGAGGCTCAAAGAATTGGTGGAGGCTATGACCAGAGAATGGAATAGATGGGGAGAGGGTGTGGGAAGTATTGAAACATAAGACTACAGAGATGAGCAGATGCTACCAACTGTGTGCCAGAACTGTGAAGAGCTTTTCCACATTTCATAAATATTTCCCATAGATTGTGAGATAATATGCTAATTTATGAAGACTTTCCAGAGGAAACCCCAATTTCATGTGCCTTGGGAAGGTTCTCTAGAAAAACTGGCCTGATCTGTTCCACCCTTGGCTGCTCCTCCTTCTGCTCGGACCACTGCTTAGGCTGAACATACTGTAAAAAGAACTGGTTGCTAAGTAAAGTTAGCCCAGTAGGGAGTCACTGCAGGTACTGATTTCAGATATTGGAGAAATAATAAAAGAAGGAAAACACAATTTTTTAGATGTTTATGTTGTAAAAGTGAATTGTTTACTAATTAGTTGCAGTGCAACACAATGGTCATTAGGCATAGTATGAAACACATTTAACTTACAAAAGTTTTATTAATACTACAAGACTCACATCTAGCAATATATTGTTTAGTTTTTATAGATTATTGCTCATTTAATACTTTTCTCACTTCTCATTTAAAAGTGGAAATACATACAGCCACTATGGAAAAATGTTATGGAGGTTTCTCAAAAAATTAAAGACAGAACTACTATATGATCCAGCAATCCCACTTCTTTTCCATTTCCTTTCCTTTCCTTTCCTTTTATTTATCCTCACCCAAGGACATACCCACTGATTTCAGAGAGAGGGGAAGGGGGAAGGGAGGGAGAGAAACAGTGATAGGTTGCCTCTCAAGTGGGGACTGAACCCACAACTTAGGCATGTGCTCTGACCAGGAATCAAACCCGTGAGCTTTCTGTGTATGGAAGGGTGCTTCAATCAGCTGAGCCACACTAGCCAGGGCCAGCAGTCCCACTTCTGGGCATATATCCAAAGGAAATAAAGTCACTGTCTTAAAGACATATCTGCACCCCCGTGTTTTACTGCAGCGTTGTTCACAACAGGCGAGAATAGAAACAGCCTAAGTGCGCACTGATGTGTGACTGTGTAAAGAAAATGTGGTGCGTGTATATACAAGGGTGGACAAAAGTAGGTTAATAATAAACAAACATGCAAAAATAACCATTTCATGTACTCACAACTATAAACCTAGTTTTGACCACCCCTGTATACAAAAGAACATTCAGCCATGAAAAAAAGGAAATCTTGCCTTTTGTTGACAAAATGGTTGGATCTTAAGGGCATTACCTTAAGTGAAATAAGTCAGAGAAAGATAAATACTTGTATGTGGAATCTAAAAAAGCCAAACTTACAGAAATGAGAGTAGAATGGTAGTTGCCAGGGGCTGGGATGTGGGGAAATGGTAAAATGATGGTCAAAGGGTCCAAACTTAAGCATATACACGAGATGAGTAAGTTCTGGGGATCTAAGGTACAGCTGGTGGCTGTAATGAACAGTACAGGTCATATTTTGGAAAGTTGTTAAAAGAGTAAGGAGATCGTAAACGTTATCACCACACACAGAAAAAGGTAATTGCGTGAGAGGATGGAGGTGTTAACTAAACTTATTATGGTAATTATTTCATAATAATATGAATTAAACTTATATGTGTTATATGTCAGTATCTCAGTAAAGCTGGGGAAAAAAATAAAATTGAAATGGAGGGATATTTCTTAGTAGCGGTGTGTGCTGAGTTGTAAACCCAGTGGGGAACTGCAACGTATTGCGCTTGTGGTGAGTGCAGCATGGTGCTACTTTGACTGCTGGCGTTCAACAACATAAGGAGCTTGCACCAGAATGTAAATCTGTGCACTGCTTCTTTCATCAAGAAATCTTACTGTGGAAGGAGAGTGGGGAGAAACAGTGGAACAAAATAGTGTGCTCGGTAATGTAGCTGCTTTACATTCAGATGCAAGCTTCTTACCTTTTCCTAGCAACAAATAGTTTTGCCCAGCTGCCAGTAATCAGCCCATGCTTTGAGTAATACTCATTAGCATGTGCCCACAAGGGAAGTGGTATCCATGTCTCACCATAGATAGAGTAGTATCTCGAGTTCCAATCCATTGTAGGAATTAATATCAAAAACAGTTATGATTCCTTTGTTTGCTTCCTACATACACATAATTTAGCTCGTGAATTTTCCTGAATATTTTTTATTTAATTTTTTAAAATCAGGATTTACTAAATGAAACTAATAATGTTTTTATTTTTATAAGTCTTTATACTCACAATTTGGGAGAATATATTCAGATTATATGTTATAATTCACATTTAGAAAATACAGTTACTTAACTATACCAGTTCATTGTAAAATTGAATATCATCTGTTTTATTCATAGTATCAGTCACTCTCAGTTCTACTTATTATTAATTTTAAGGTAATACAACTCAGTTTGTTCCTGACATATTAGTTTTGTAATAATAAAGTCTGTAAATGAATGGTCTATATTTCAGTAAGAATCTTTTATTTACTGACTTCAAAGTATCTTACAGAGGATATAATTATTTTCTGTTTTAGAATTACAGAGGATCATGTGATTCAGCATGGGCTGGTGGTGGATGGGACCAGTCTATCTCTTGCACTCAGGGAACATGAAAAACTATTTATGGATGTTTGCAGAAATTGTTCAGCTGTATTGTGCTGTCGTATGGCACCACTGCAGAAAGCCAAGGTATGTTTGTGTTATTAAAAGTTCCATAAGGATGTATGGATCTAAAAGTATTTAAGGTTAATGCCTTATCTAGTTCCATTTGGTGGCATGTAGTATGTGAATCTTATTACAAGTCAGTCATTTCTCATATTGTGAATTTTAACCATGTACCATTTGAATTGTCAGAGTGAATATAAAATTTCAGCTGTTAATGATAACCTAGAATGACTGTGATGGGTAGCAGTTTGTGATTTTCCTGAGACACAAATTTGAACTGCGATAATTAAAGTTTCACAAGTTAGTTACTTACCTACTGAGGGAGCCTATGAGACTTCAGTTCACATGTACCTTCAAGTGATTCCGTTGATCTCTGCTCATTCCTGCATTCTCATGAAGTGATCATTCTCTTTGTTAAAAATAGCTATTAAGTGCCTGGCCGGTGTGGCTTGGTTCATTGGAATGTCTTCCCGTGCACCGAAAGGTTGCAGGTTCAATTCCCGGTCAGGGCATATATCTAGGATGCAGGTTCGGTCCCCAGTTGGGGTGTGTGCAGGAGGCAACCAATCAGTGTTTCTCACACATTGATGTTTCTCTTTCTGTGTCTCTTTTTCTCTCTCCCCCTCCTTTCTTCTCTCTCTCTCTCTCTGGAATCAATAAATATAGATGTGTATTAAAAAATAGAGAAAAAATGGCTGTTAAGTAATAAATAGAACTTTAGTAGGAAGTTGAAAAGCCAATTAATTTGTGATATAAAGCTATATACAGAAAATCCTTAAATTTCAACTATGATTCCAGTGAAAGCCTATGCATATATTTTTTTGTAATTCCAAATTTATAATTTGAGGTCTCAGACTGTACCTTCACACACAGTATCCTTATAGTATTCTTTGAAATGCACATCTAAACACTGATTTTTTTTTACATATAAGTCTAATAAATTAAACATTCAGTTTCTCTTGGCTCCATGGAATTTTGTTACAATGCCTGTATTATTATAATGAAGCTTTTTATAAATTTAAGCTGTATTTAAAAATTCTTGCTGCCCATAATAAAATCCAAGAAAATACTATTTTCCAATGTCATTTCTTAAAGACATTTCTGACATCTTAGTGGAGACATCCCTCTGAAATTGAACCCCAGGATATATTATTGCCTAATATAAAATTAATTTTTTCTATTTTAAGAGTCATTACAGATAAATGAGTTATATAAATCTAAGAAATCTGAAATTTTATCATAAGTAACTAATTAGTTGTATGTATATCTTTCAGGTAATAAGACTGATAAAAATCTCACCTGAGAAACCTATAACGTTGGCTGTTGGTGATGGTGCTAATGATGTAAGCATGATACAAGAAGCACATGTTGGCATAGGTGATTAATTTTCTCTTTTTCCTGAGCTTTGATATTGGTATAATTATTTGGGGATCTTGAATTTTCCTTTTGTAGACTAAAGTGCAATATCAAATACATGAATAAAAACTGAATGCAACATGGTAATGTATCTCAGTGTATCCCCATCAGAAGCCTATTACAATTAGTTCAATATTTAGAATATTTTAATTCCAGATTTTCAAGGACATGA
Source organism: Micronycteris hirsuta (assembly GCA_004026765.1). Classification (NCBI taxonomy): domain Eukaryota; kingdom Metazoa; phylum Chordata; class Mammalia; order Chiroptera; family Phyllostomidae; genus Micronycteris; species Micronycteris hirsuta. The sequence goes on along the minus strand of PVJI01007180.1, from coordinate 40,844 downwards.
ATACCACATTGGTGAATTTACTTTTTTCTAATTCTTAATAATGAAGTAACTTTATTTTAACTCTAAATGTGTTGGTTTACATAGAGTTGCCCTCATGGTTTTAAATTCTTGTTTTCAAATGTTATTGTTGTTTGTCAATCTAAAGATTCTGCAGCTCATTTTAAAGACAATTTTAGAGACAGGAAATTATACCAGACTGTAATAAAATATCAAATTTCAAATAGACTTCTAATTTAATAAACTTTATCCTAATTTTTTAGTCCAGAATTTTTATTGGATTCAGAATACTAATATTTTATTTATATTTAAGTTATCAATCATTTCCTATTTAAACCATATACTGATATGTCTTCCTCAATAATTTTCTTATACAAATACAGAAGTAAAGAGAAAAGTATGGGTTTTCTTTTTTCCTTTATTTTTATTGTTGACACTATTAAAAATATCCCCATTTTCCTCCCCTTTACCCACCTCTGCCCCCATAGCCACCCTTCCTCTGGCCATCATCACACTGTTGTCTATGTTTATTAATTATGCATGTATGTTCGTATTTATCAGATAAAATTATGTACTGATTTCAGATGATACTGTACTTCTAAAAGCACATATTGTTTGACTTACGCATGAAAATTTTAAAGCAGTCAAACATGCTCATTTGTGCTAGACTCAAATTACTCAGTTTCTTTTTTTTAATTACTTTATTGTTGTTCAATTACAGTTGTCTGCATTTTCTCCCCACCCCTCCCTCCACCCCCTCCGAACCCACCTCCCTCCCTTGCTTCCACCCTCCCCCTTGGTTTTGTCTGCGTGTCCTAAATTACTCAATTCCAATATTTTTCATGTTCATTGAAGTTAAAGCTGTTTTATAGCATCCTCTCCATTAGAAATTTGTTAGGTTGGACTTTGAGCTTTTTAGTATAATTGATGTTCTTATTAGATTCTGGACTTTCAGTATTACTTTTATATTTATTATATTTTATATTATATTCTAAATCTTTGAAAATTGATGTTACATGCCTAGTATATTGTAGCTTTGTATTAGATTATTAGATTATATGTTTGACTTAGAACAAACTTTTGGGAACCTGCTCTCTGCTGTATATTAGGATATGGTGATCCCAAGTCTAGGTTCAACTGCTCTAATTAACATATTCACAGAAATATCATGAAGATCATATTAATCAGTTATCAATGAATTTGCCTTTTTGTCCCCTTTATTACAGGAATCATGGGTAAAGAAGGAAGACAAGCTGCAAGAAACAGTGACTATGCAATAGCTAGATTTAAATTTCTCTCCAAGTTGCTTTTTGTTCATGGACATTTTTATTATATTAGAATAGCTACCCTTGTACAGTATTTTTTTTATAAGGTGAGTTTCATGGAGCTATTTTACAATTAATTATTGACAGTAATGTGAGGCTTCAGTTTAAAGAATGCTATTACCATAGAAGTTACTCTGAAAAATTTGTTTCCATAAGTAAAAATAACAGTTGTAGAATATACTTTGATTACTAGTCATGCATTTAATTTGAACTGACAGAAAGCAAATCAGTGGTTGCCTAATGCCAAGGGTGCAGGTTGTAGAATTGACTGGGAAGGATATATTGAGAACTTTGCGTAACAGAAAAATCATCTAGTTTGATTCGGTGGTTGTTACATGGGTGTATAAATTTGTCAAAACACACAAAAATTATGAGCACATTTTATTCTATGCAAACTAGAACTCGATCAATTTGATTTCTTTGATGTCACTTTGTTTTGAACCAATAATACTCATGTTTTGATTTTTTTAATTTTTCTATCCTCACACAAGGACATACCCATTGATTTTAGGGAGAGAGGGAGGGAGAGAGGGAAAGAAACATCAGTGTAGAAAGAAGAGAGAAACATTCGTCTGTTGCTTCGTATGCACTCTGACCTGGGACCAAACCTAACCTAGGCATGTGACCTGACCAAGGAATTGAACCCACAACCTTTCAGTTTATGGGATGTTTCTCCCATAAACTGAGCCACATTGGCCAGGGCTGAATCACTAACATGTTTTAATTTAACTTCAATATGATGGTTTCAAGCAGAGGTTCTAAATCTTTTTGTGCCATGAGTGAATGTTTGGTAGTCTAGTGAGATGTATAAGTTACTCAATATAGGGCTTTTAGATACATAAAATAAAATACATAGGATTATAAGGGAACTAATTATGTTCAAGTACTACCGCCTCTCGACCCTTTTGGGGAAGGTGGGATTCTGTGGAACTCATGTTAAGAGCCGCTGAGTACCAAGACATTTAATACACCAGTGTGTCCTCTATTGTGTATATATACCTATAATTAGCAGCTGCCAGTCAATGCAAGAACACAGGCAGATTGCATATTGCTAATAAATGATGGTGGCAAGTTTTTTTCTTAGCTTATTATTATAGCTTTGCTGTGACACAAGTGTATTGAAATCAAAAGATGTTTTGATGGTTTCATTTATTCTGTTTTAAATTTTTTTAGCATTTTAAAGCTATTTTAGTCCTAAAGTTGATGTAAAGCTTACTTATTGTACTGTATATGAAAAGTATTGAATAAAAATTAGAAAGCGTAAATTCAAAATTATGGTATTGCTTGATAATGATACGAGTCAATGGTATTCTGACATTTGCAGTGTTACTTAGGATGCTTTCAGACTTTTTAATAGAATGAGATTTCTGTTTTACCATTTTATATGGACAGGTTCTTATGGGCAGATCTTCTGTTTTCCATACCAACTGAGATTGTGTTTCTAGATCATTAGCCATTTAAAATTTTTTTTCTTTTAGATGTAAATATTTTAATTATTTCCATTTAATCTTGTTTTTCAGAATGTATGCTTTATCACACCCCAATTTTTATATCAGTTCTACTGTTTGTTTTCTCAACAAGTAAGTAAATAAAGCTTTTGTTTATACTTGTAGAACAAAGTATGTGTATTCAGTCTTTGATAGATACTTGGAATTTTTCATAGTCCTGCTGATAAGTAGATAAAACTTGTTTAGTGTATTTAATCAGTATAGCATTCATAATATTATTTATTCTCATTTTTAGTTTGAAGTGAGTGTTAATATCAGAATATATTTTAATTCTTGATACTTTTTTAAAAATGGATATTAATTCTTAACAGCTTAATAGGAAATTTTGTTAACTTTTTTCAACTTATGTGTAATATTTCTATAAAATTCATAAGAAGCCAGGCCAAAAAACTACTTAGAGATTACCTCATTGGTTGGTTTTGTTTTTGTTTTTGTTTTTGGTTTTTTTTTTTGACTCAGAATATTTTTAGATTTGGAAGGAACCGTAGCGGTAGAGTCCAGGGATGACATACAGTTTAATCTTGGACACTAACTCTGATTTGTAGGGACCACCAGGAGTGCTATATTGCAAGGGGTTCTGAAGCTGTAGACCCAGTTCTTGATTAGTAGCAGCTGTGACGAGTACATGTTGGTGGGTCTTCAGCTATACACACGTCACGTGTTTCTCATCCCTCATCTACTCTGTCTTTGTAAGAAAAGGAAATTGAGATACACAGATTTTGTAACTTGCCCAAAGTCTCACAGCTAAATTAATAACTAAACCACACTTGGACCTACTGCATCTGACTAGAGCACCCTCTGAATGTACCATACTATACATCTCTAATTGATCAAGATATTTGTTCACATTTATTGAAATAACAAGAGCTTAGTTATCTTAGATTTTTTTCTTGAGTTTTGTCTGTCCTTACTGTTTCTCCAGGTTACAATTTAAAACTCCAAATTCTAAGTATCTGCTTAGGCACTGATTGCCAATAAAAATGCTATTAAGAGCATATGACAAAGAGAACTAACCTATTTTGATTATTTCCGAGGACTTTACAGTATCATTAAAGATAAAGTATTAATAACAATAAAATCAATATGTGAAGCATAGGCAAAGTGCTGAGCAAATTAATGCTAACAGTAGCACATGTGACTGTTAGAGGAAGCTATCATAAATGTTTAAGGTTTCATGGATCATGCTTTAAAGGAAGTATAGGACCTTGATGCGAAGACAAAACCGTGAAAGCAAAACTAAATGTGTACATATCAAAGGAACAGTTATAAAAACCCTAGAAACATGTAGAATTGTGTAAAATTACATCACAGTGACCAAATTGTGGAGAATCTTGAAATGTAGGTCCAATTTCCTATAACTCCAGAATTATTTGACATAACAAAATATTCCAGTTCCCACAAAGAATACGAATCTATGAGCATTATATGTTTATGTTTATGTCAGAAACAGATTGGAATTATTAAAAAATATTTTAGTATAAATTGAAAAAATAAATAATTTTTGTTTATTTTTGATATGCTTCTTTGGTTTTGTATGCCTAAGTGTAATAATAATACTACAAAGTTTAAAATCTAAAAATCCCTACCAACTTCTCTTTGCAGACGTTGTATGACAGCGTGTACCTGACTTTGTACAACATCTGTTTCACTTCCCTGCCTATTCTGATATATAGTCTGCTGGAGCAGCATGTAGACCCTCACGTATTGCAGAGCAAGCCCACCCTCTATCGGTAAGGGTTTCCCAGTGTTAAATGTCCATAACGTTTCTGAATGCACGTAGTGTATATAGTTACCAATTTTTAAAAGTACCTTAAAAATACATTAGATAGTGTCTTAGTGATTAGTACTGTACTAAGGAAAGTACTTTGGTCATTGTATGGCTTATAATTGTTGAACACAGTTTTTCCAACATTTTTAGGAATGAACACTTTCATCCTAGTAATGTATTGGGCAATTGTATAATTTGCATTTACTGTTGCAAGCCAGTAATATTCCATTCCATGTGCACAAATTAAGTTATTCAGTAATTGGTTGTCTCTAGAGTTCCTAAAAAATTAGTTCATGTTGTAGCATTGCCAAATTTATGAGTAGTAATCAGTGTAAAAGGTAGGGCTGAGGACATTAATTTTCATCCCTCTCCCCTGAGTTAGTCCTGGTTCCACAGAACCAAGTAATCACAGGAATGTGGAGCTATTCCTCGGGACTAGCTTACGATTTTCACATCCATGTGACCTTCATTCTTATACAAGTACTCAGCTATCCAGAAATGGTAGTAACTTAACCTTGATTTCTCAGTATATCTAGGCCTGGGCTTGACCCAAGATTGGCAAAGACTGTTCTTCTCATAATAGCTATTGGTGGACAGGAAGTTGATTGGGAATCTCAGTGCTGAACCTAACTCAGATGACTCTACTAAAAAGAACAGTCGCGGCAGGGACTAAATGTTTACAACAGAATACAATACAGATAATTCAACTTTTTTACAATTAAACTGAAGTATTATGCTTATATCAAATTTCTTTATCAAATGAGAATGAATTTGAATGTATTATGTGAGCTATAAGCTGTTAACACAGGTGTATGATTAAATATAAGTATTGGGTTTGCGAAAAAGTCTGTTTAGTTTTTTTCCATAAAATAACTTTTTTAAAAAATATATATTTTTCATTTTTACCAATTTCACATTTTTCATTTTTACCAATAACTTTATTGATTTGGATATTTTGAGCATGTTGGCTATCTCCTATGTGGTATAAAGATTGTTCTCAATTAATGTCATGATTTGATCATTACCACCTTCAACGGGTCTACCCGACTGCGGAGCATCGTCCAGTGAGAAATCTCCAGTGAGAAATCTCCAGCAAGAAACTTTGCGAACAGCTTTTGACCCATTCGATCAGTCACAGCACCTTCTCCACGCACTACACGAATCTTTTTTTGCATTTCAGTTCCATTGTTACCTTTTTTGAAATAAAAAAACATACTACACCGAAAAAGTTGCATATTTTCTTCCAACTTCAGTATTAAAATGGTTACACAAAAATTCACCAATTTTGATGTTTTTTCTTTAATAGACACTGATATGAGAGTTGTCACAATATAATCCAACAAAATTGTTTTGAATGAAGTTAAAGACAACTAATCTCTACTAGAGCCATCTTATGGAAAAAACCAAATGAACTTTTTGGCCAACCAATAGTTGGTAAATTGGGGTGTATTCTTTCTGCCAATATTTTCAAATCTTAAAATCAAATCTTGCTTTTAATTACAAAATTGTAATAATTATTAAGTAGGTAAATAATAAATATGCATCATAATATGTTCTTTTTTCTTTCAATTTACAGAGACATTAGTAAAAACCGTCAACTAAGCATTAAAACTTTTCTTTATTGGACCATCCTGGGTTTCAGTCATGCCTTTATTTTCTTTTTTGGATCCTATTTTCTAATGGGGAATGATATATCTCTGCTTGGAAATGGCCAGGTAAAATATATACGGTTTTTAAAATTGTTTGTTAATAATTTAATTTGGTTTTTGATATATTCCTATTATAAAAAATAAAAGTGAAATTCAATTTAAATTATAAAATTGGAGATATTAAAATGCAATTATAAAAAGGTTTAAGACCTTTTTACTTAATACAATTTTATACAAATCAAAAGTAAAACAAAAAGGCAATATAATTTTATATTGAAATATAACTCAGGGTACTAGGCAATTTTGCTTTTCAGAAATGAATTAATATAAGGGAATATTCATGCCCCTGTATGCTGCTTACTTCAGGATTATGTTTTAATAATAGCTACTGTTTGTTTAGTGCTTACTTTTGGGCTGAGTGCTTTATATGCCCTGTATCCATTAGTCCTCACAGTAATCCTGTTGGAGAGATATTATGACCCACTTTTTTTAGATGAGAAATGAGTATTTAGTGTTTCATTTTTTGCTCTTTAATTGCATGAATTATTGTTTTTGGTATGCTTAGGAAATGCTGCGTGCACACTAGCAATTTTGAGAATGTTGTAAGTTATCATTTAAAATGGCCACTTTCTGAAATATTAAATTGGGTAAGAGTGTGACGTGGTACATCATTACCGTGTCCTAATTGGAGTTCTCCTGTCGAGAGGCTCTTGGCAGAACTGGCCTCCTTTTCTAAGCTTATCTACCTGGGAGGAAAGGAAGTGACAGTGGTAGTCCTGTGTGGACTGGAAATGCTTGTCACCTTTAGTTTCCCTTCTCCATTGGCAGTACTTAAGTTTTGCAAAATATATTTGGATCCACAGACATACAGGATTTACAAAGAGGTGGATATTAAGTTTTATCTGTTCTGCAAGCATTCATTGAGGATCAGCCATTCCTTTGAAATACCATGTTAGGTTTTGAATATATGAGAGTAACGAGCTTAGAGTCTTGTGAGGGATACAGAAAATAAGCAAATAAAATAATAAAATCTGCAAGTGCAGTGAGGGAAATAGGTCTCAATTGTAGAGAGGCTTGAATCGTTCACATCACTTTAGGGCAGGGGTATCAAACTCATTTTGGGGCCACATCAGCCTCACGGTTGCCTTCAAAGGGCCGGATGTAACTTTAGGACTGTATACATGTACCTACTCCTTAACTGTTGAGTGAGAGCTCGGCACTGCCGCCGGGTAGGAACAAGGTGCCTGCCGGATAAAACAAGGTGTTTGCCACCTGTGCTTTAGAGTGTAGCATAGGAATGTATATTACTACCACTTCACTTTTGAGGACGTATTTAGCCTGATTTGGACAAAAAGATGGATGAATATAGTTGGTGTTGCGTTAAGGTTACAGTACTTCCTAAATAATAACTACCTTTTAGTGATTTTTTTTCTCTGTGCCAGGTGTATTATATGTAATTAGCTTATTAAATTGTAATAGCCATGTATGTGGAAAATGTCATCTATCACTCTTGCGTGTTAGACAGTTAACCTCAAAGAGGTTGAGAAACTTGCCTTAGGAGGCAAAATCCCGCACTTTAAGGACCACTGCTTCAAATGGGCAGTGGCCTAGGGCTCAGTGCTGTGTCATCGTTTCTTTGTCTGTACACAGGGTGAACTCTCTCTCCTTATGGTTTAAATACTGCTTAGTATTATATGCTGAGAAGTCCCAAATTTACATTGCTGCTTATCTCCTCAGATTCAAATAAGTAACTGCCTTCTCCACTTAGTCCCATAGGAATTGCAAACTTGTTATACTAAAACAGGGGGCTTTTTTTTTTGTCTTTTGCAAACCTGGTTCCTTTCCAGTTTTTCTTATTCTAATAAATGCTACCACCTTTTACCCAACTGCTCAGGCAGAAATCTAGGTGGTTACCCTTGATTTCCCTTCTCTCACAGCCCATGTGCAGTTACATTGGTTCTGATGTTACACATATCCTAGGTGTTTACACTTCTGTCCTTCTCCACACAGTTCAGATCATCATCATCATTTCTTTTCTGGATCATGACACCTACCTCCTCGTTGCTCCTGCTCCTGTTCTTCCCCTTCCTGCTGTCTGTTCTCCACACAGCGGCCCACGTGATCTTTTAAAAATGAAAATATGATCATATATCCAAGGATCTCCTCAAAATCATTAGTGACATATCCATTCAGATCTGCTGAAACATCACTGGCCCAAGAAGGCCTTTCTCCTCACTCCTGTACAATGCCATCTCTCTCACCTTTTATCACTTCCTGGACGTTTATGTTTATTTTTCTTCATAGCACTAATCTCTACCTCAAGGTACATATTTCTAGCTTTATTTGGTTATCTTTCCCCACTAGGTATAAGCTCCATGAGGGAGAGTAGTGACTTTATCTTATTTATCTTACTTATCCCAAGTTCTAGAATGGTAATTGGCATATAAATTGGGTTGTCCAAAAAGTTCATTTAGTTTTTTCCATACAATGGCTCTCATAGTGCTTAGTTGCCTTTAATGTCATTCAACACAATTTTGTTAGATTGTATTGTGACAGTTGTGTTATCAGTATGCATTTATAAAAACACTTATCAAAATCAGTGAATTTTTGTGCAGCCATTTTAATATTGAATATGGAAGAAAATATGAAACATTTTCAGTGTATTCTTTATTATTTCAAAAAAGGTAAAAATAAAACTGAAACACAAAAAAAGATCTGTGCAGATTTCTGGTCAAGATGGAGGCGTATGTAAATATGCTTGACCTCCTCGTGCAGCCACAGAAAGAATTACAACTAGACCTCAAAACAGATAACACCCAGAACCATCAGAAAATTGAGCTGTATGGAAGTCTGACAGCCAGGGATTTAAAGAAGCCACACTCATCCAGGAGTGAGTAGTGAGGGTAGGAAGGGCAGAAACGCAGAGATGCAGTGTGGCATGGCAGGACAGCGGCAGCAGAATTGACAGTCTAACACTGACATGTGGTAGATAAAAATCAGGAGGGATACCTTGGGAGCCAGCCATCCAGCCCCAGGCCATACTGCACAGCCACAGATACCAGCACCAGGAAGATAAATCCCCATAACTTCTGGCTGTAAAAACTAGTGGTGGTTGGACAGCAGAAGAAACTGCTGGATTTTCAGGAGACTCTGTTTAAAGGGCCTGCAAGGACTTGGAACATATGCAAAACCACCCCCTCTGGGCAACAGCTGAAAGAGCACCAGTCATACAGGGGGAGTAAGTGAAGTGACTGGAAACAGGATGAGTGCCAGGCAAACCTCCGGAAGCCAGGCAGCCTCATTGTACTCTCTCTGAGCCATCCCCGACACAGAACCATAAAGCAGTAAAGGGTTCCCCTATCCTGATGATTACCTAAGGCTCCGACCCACACAATTTACAGGTTCCTTTTCTACTAAGACAGGAGCCCAAGCAGCTCTACCTAACACAGAAACAAACACAGGGAGGCTGCAAGATTGAGGAGACAAAGATAGTATGGCCCAAAGGAAAGAACAGAACAAAACCCCAGAAAAAGAACTAAATGAAACAGATAACCAACCTATCAGATGCAGAGTTCAAAACATTGGTGATCAGGATGCTCAAGGAACTCATTGAAGTATGGCAACAACATAAAGACCCAGGAAGAAGTGAAGGTTACACTTAAGTAAAACAGAAAAATCTACTGGGAACTAACAGCAGAGTGGATGAAGCTGGGATTCATTCAAATTAACGATTTGGAACATAGGGAAGAAATAAACATTCAACCAGAAGAGCAAGAAGAAAAAGGAATTCAAAAAAATGCGGATAATATAAGGAGCTTGTGGGAAATCTCCAAACGTACCAACATCCAAATCATAGGGATGCCAGAAGAAGAGGAGAACCAGTAGATTGAAAACTTCTTTGGAAAAAGTAATGAAAGACTACTTCCCTAATTTGGCGAAGGAAATAGACATACAAGTCCAGGAAGCACAGAGAGTCCCAAACAAGTTGGACCCAAATTAGACCACATCAAAACACATAATTAAAATGCCAAAGGTTAAAGACAAAGAATCTTAGACACGGCAAGAGAAAAGAAAGGAGTTACTTACAAAGGAGTTCTCATAAAACTCTCAGTTGACTTCTCAAAAGAAACTTTGCAGGCAAGAAGGGGCTGTCTTACACATTGGAAGATGGTTAGCAGCACCCTGGCCTCTACCCACTAGAAGCCAATAGCAGGAGGTAGCTGACATACTCAAAATAATCCAAATCAGTATGTTATTGGTGAAAATGAAAAATGTGTCTTTTATGGAGAAAAACTAAATGTACTTGTTGGCCAACCCAGTAGGTACTCAGTTACTATTTATTGAGTGTACCAATACGTGTTTTTAATTTTGATTACAAGTTTGGCTTTATTAAATAATGAAGTGACAAATTCAGTTAGAAGTTATACAGAAAACAAGCATATAGTGATAGTGTTTTGAGCATCTGTCTCTTTTGAGGAAAAGCAAGGCTGGGTTTAGTATAGTCTAAGCCTTACATGTTTTGGCAGGCCCTCTGTTAAGGAAAAAAACAAAACTATAAATACAAGCTTACATATACATGGAAATAACTGAGAGTTACATAAATAGGTCCCACTTAACGCAAGCCAATGTAATAAGCCCAACTCAGCTTCTCTTTAGCCAGATCCCCAAAGTGCCCTGTGCCACTCCATCACCAACTCAAGGGGAAGTCAGAATGTAAAGAGACCGCAGTGCTGATTAATTGCTGTTGAAATACAGTACTCTTGCTAAATTTACCAAAAAAAGCCACATGAATGTGTTTTCTACAGCCCCCTCTAGGGCTTTGAATGCAAGAGGGAGCCCTAACTAACCTCTACTTCTGAGAAAGATTCCACTAGCTAACCCCAGTCTCGGTCCAGTAAAACCAGATACTGAGGGGTAGATATGTGGAGTCGTTGCCACAGCCAGGTGCAGGTTCCCCAGCTGCATCTCAGATCTGCCCATGTGGCCCCGAAGGAAGAAACTGGCACTCCTCCAAGAGCTCTGTTGAGTGAGACCCACTGATTTTCAGTATTTCTAGTTCATTTCTAGAGATGACTGAAGTAGGAAAGGGAGGGGTTCCATATGACTTTTTCATTCTTTTGACAAATAAACTCCCCAAATGCCCTTAAGTAAAAGAATATTAATTGGTATTTTGTTATTGATGATAACTATTGTTTATTGATTGTTATTAGGCACACTGTCCTTTTACGTACCCTAATTCTTATAAAAACCTATAAGGTTTTCCTGTAGTGTACAAATTAAAAAAGTGAGATACAGAGAGGCTAAGTGATTTGTCAAGTACAAAGGGCCACCCCCAAAACCAGAATTATTTTCTGGAGGGCAGGCACCCTGTAGTACAGACTTCCCCCTCTAGGTGAATATTATAGAAACCCATCTGTATCTATGTACCAGCTGGTGTTGTGAGGCTGCATTCAGCTTTGGTGAATTTTTTTTGAAGACTCATTTGCCTGTTTCATGAAGGGTGATTTATGACTCCATCTGCCCATACCATGCCAAGTGTTCAGCACTTTTTAACCAAAAATGACATGATCCACATGCTCCACCCTTTCTGTTCACCCAGTCTCTCCCCGAGTGACTTTTTTGATTCCTTGGATGAAAAAGTCACCAAAGGGAAATGTTTTGCTGATAAGGAAGAGGTAAAACAAAAAATGACAGAAGCACTAAAAGGCATCAAAATCAATGAGTTCAAAAACTGTTTTGACCAGTGGGGAAAAGCCTTGATAGATGTATTATATCAAATGGAGAGTACTTTGAAGGTAACTGAAGTTTTAAACATGTAAATCAATATTTTATAAATAAATTCTGGGTTTTTTGGGGTCCCCGCCTCATCAGTGCTAATTGTTAGAAATCTGTGATAATACAACAGAGCCTTTTAAATAATGTTCAAACCAATGGTTAAGAGCATGACTACTTTAAAACTAAATTAACATAAACTTCTGGTTGTGTTCTTACTTGTGGAACTTGAATCCTGACATTCTTTGGGGATTCTGCATTTTTAAGAAACTGTAAGTTTTTGCTGTAAAGTCCGGGGAAATACTTTCTGACTAACATGCAAAGCATTTTTACAAGGAACCCTTTAAGGAGTATTTCTGTCAGCCATTGTCTCTCCTTCAGGAATTGGTTTTGTGTGTCATTTTTTTCCTGCTCTGCCTATGCTATGTCCAGAAATACAGTGGCAAGTTATCCACTATAACTTCTGGTTGGAATAGTTTCAGAAAGTACTGGATTGACCAAAAAGTCTGTTTAACTTCTGTAAAATAAAAGACATTTTTCATTTTGACCAATAACTTTATTGATTTAGATATTTTGAGTATATCTGCTATCTCCCGCTATTGGCTTCTAGTGAGTAGAGGCCAGGGGTACTGCTAGCCATCTTCCAGTGAATAAGACAGCCCCACAGCAAAAAATTATTTGGCCAAAATGTCATTAGTACCAAAAACTTTGCAAAACGCTTTGGATATGTTCTATCAGTCACAGCACCTTCTTCATACACTGCACAAGTCTTTTTGTGTGTATGTTTCAATTGTGTTTTTACCTTTCTTGAAATAATAAAGCATAATATGCTGAAAATATTGTATATTTTCTTCCATCTTAAGTATTAAAATGGCTGCACAAAAACTCACCAGTTTTGATAATTTTTTTAAATGCACACTGATAACAATCGTCAGAATACAGTCCAATGAAATTGTTTTGAATGATGTTAAAGACAGCTAAGCACTGTGAGAGCCAGGTACAGAAAAAATAAATAACTTTTTGGCCATTTCAGTAATTGTGATCAAACAGACTTTTGTTACAGTTTTTACTGTGTGACAGGAATAGAACAGTTACTCTATCATTCTAAATAAAAAGTCTGTGCCACACAATTCCAAACCCATCTTGGGTTTCAGTTGGATGATGTGCAACGGACGACAATAATACACGTGATGATGTTTATGGTGCTGCTGCTTACACTCCCCTGACTTTACTAATCTAGTCACAGGTTTGAGATATAACTGGCTTAAATAGTGCCGGTGATTTTTAGTCAAGAATGCAATTACTTTTTGCCTTATATCTTGTATCATAGTGACACATAATGCAATGGTGGTTTGTTCTTTCCGTTTAGATGTTTGGAAACTGGACATTTGGCACCTTGGTCTTCACGGTCATGGTTATTACAGTCACAGTAAAGGTATGATGCAGAAATCAGACACAGGGACAAGTTTTGTGTCTATATGACTCACAGTTAAATTTCTTTAGCCATAGATACATCCCTTCTTTTTTAGTCATAATGTCACTGATTGTTCTTTAATAATTTCATTTTTGTCAAAAATCTTACTTAAGTTCATTATTTGGAAAGCCTCCGTGATTTTTATGGTTAAATAAAGGTTAATCCCACAGTAATTTCATCTCTGAAATTTTGCTTCTCTTTATATAATGCAAGACAACACAAGGACAGTGGAGTTGAGAATAAAGTAGTCATGAAATTTCAGTGCTCTTTCCTCAGAAGAAAAATATAAACTTTAATTATTCAGTTTTCTGCTATGATCCTTGCATTAATATTTATCTTCTAAGAGACTTTGCCATAGAAACCTTAATCACTGACAATTAATTCATTTGAGATTTTCATCTTAGAGATTAAAGACATTCTATTATAAGGATTTTTTTTTTTTTTAATAGATGGCTTTGGAAACTCATTTTTGGACCTGGATCAACCATTTTGTTACCTGGGGATCTATTATATTCTATTTTGTATTTTCTTTGTTTTACGGAGGGATTCTCTGGTGAGTGACTATATTGTAATTTTTTTAAATTGATTTTAGAAAGAGAGGAAAGGAGGGAGGCAGGGAGTGGGGTGAGGGTGAGAAACAGAGAAACACGGACCTGTTGTTCCCTTTGCTTACACATTCACTGGTCAGCTCTGGCATGTGCCCTGATGGGGACGGAACCCGCAACCTCGGCGTGTCGTGCTGACCCTCTGACCAGCAGAGTTACCCAGCCAGGGCAATTGAATTTTATTTTTAACAGTTAAAAGTCTGTCTTGTTTTATTAATTATTCAATTAATTATTGATTTCAGATTTTGAGCATTATCCCAAATTTGTATTCCAGATTAAAACTGTAACTTTCAAATATTGTGGATTTACATGATGTCTTGATTTAAGAAACTCTCTTGTCAGTTTCTGCTTTTATTAAGCCCACTTTCTTTCTTTGCAGGCCATTTTCGGGTTCCCAGAATATGTACTTTGTATTTTTTCAGCTCCTATCAAGTGGTTCTGTTTGGTTTGCCATAATCCTCATGGTTGTAACATGTCTGTTTCTGGATATTGTGAAGAAAGTATTTGACAGACAGCTCCATCCTACAAATACTGAAAAGGCACAGGTAACCATTTTTATATTCAAAACCTTTTACTTAGGGGCTTTAACTATGACTAGCTGTCAGTATAATTTTCTTAGATTAGAAAACAGGAAATTCAATATTTGTGTATTAAGTATTTTGCTGTCTAAATATTGTTAAATCTGATATTTTTTAAGTTATTTTTATTAATTGTATGACTCCTGACAAATTATGATTTTTATATATTACATTGTTATTATACCACTTCACATTTTTAAGGGTAAAACTATCATGTCCAGATAATAATAGTAAATATGTTTTAAATAATATTGTCACAGCATTATATCAGACATATATAATTGGGATATATATTCATGTCTTTAGAAACATTAGAATTTGAGTGATATTCTTTCAGGTTATAGTGTTTTACAAAAAAAGAGTATAAAATAAGTTCTTTAACCTAAATAATTTTTAAAGAATGGATTTTTATAAAATACATTCTCTCACCAAACATTTATTAATAGTATTAAACTACAACAAACAGTAACAGTGTGTTGCATGGTGTTTAAGAATATGGTCTTCAGGGCCTGATAAGACAGTTCCATGTTTGAAAGTTATGCCTGCCACTTGGCCATTCTGTGACGAAGTCTCTCTCAATACCTACATGGGTAAAATTGTGATCGAAATGCCTGTTTCATTATCTTTGTAATGAGGATTGAATAAAATAAGTCCAAACACTTATTTGCTCAAGAAATGGTAGCTGTGTAGTTGAATGTTGCCTTGTTTGTATATTTGACTTGTACATGAGCTAGAAGTACTCTTAATTTGTCTTTAACTATACCTTAGCATTGGATACGTACCCTCAAGAATACATTCTAATTAACTTTTATGCCCTAGTAAGCAGTGAGTTTATTATCATTTAGTTATGCCGAGTTTGAGAATTTTTCCCACATGTTTGCTACCTTACCTGCCAAGCAAATTTTGTTTAAATTTTGGAAAATTAGTTACACATTCTCCAAATAGAATTGTGCTCCCTAAGTAGTGATTTGAGTTAGGCTTCCTAAATGATGCATTGATTTTAATTTCAGTTGATCATGTCAGCATTTCTTTAGCCTGTATTTCCTGTGGTAACTCAGTCCTAACCAATATACATTGTAACCCCACTGAATCAGCATAGGCCTCTGAAGTCTGACAAACTTAATTCAGATACTATTTTAACCATTTATAAAATATTTGTCTTTAATCAAGTCATTTTCCTAAGGCTCAATTTCCTCCTCTATAAAATCAGAATAATTACTATCTTACATGGTTCTTAGATATAATTAATATAAAACACCTAACCCTGGCCCTGTATGTAGTAAGTCCTCAGTAAAAACATAATGATGAGGATGATGAGGATATTGCTCTGTGATACTGATCTCCAAGTAAGGCTAAAAAATTTGCACAATCTGACTATGCTATCTATGCATATATGTATATATATCAGATGGGAAAACTTCTGTAATATATATCATTCTTAAATATATATCAGAAATGTGTACCTATCTTTTTTAATCTTAAGAGATAAATATTTTCAGTTACAGAATACTATTTTAATATATTTTCTGTACCTTTCTAAAGAACACACATTGGTCTCTCCCTCTTGGCCTATATAAAGTTATATTTCACTAAAATATGTTAATGACGTCACTTTAAAAGCTTTGTTCTTCATAAAAGTAAATAATTGGGTTTATTTACATTTACCCTTAGAAATTCTATAATAGTACATTTGCAAATTACGATGTGTTTTCGTAGACTTCTTGATAACCTTTTTGATAGCCTCCTTCTAAAGAATCCATAGGAAATATTTTGCACCTTAAAGTGGACCCTTCGACAAGAAAAGGTTGAAAGTACTTATATATATGTAGTTTTTTTGCCATAGGTTAAAATTGGTCAAAAATGGAATGTGCAATAAAATCAATCATTTTGTCTGTGTGTGAAAGCTGGCATAATCTCCCTTTTTGCCCCATTTTACTTTAAATGACTTGACAGGTGTTCTGCTGTGGTCTAATCCAAAGAGGAAGTCTGTATTTCCACTCAGGAATCTTGTTCTGTTCTTTTCTTTTCTTTTTCTTAACAGTATATGGTCGTTCAGATCCCATGTGTGACATCATTCCTTCGCTGCCTTGTACTTTCACCTCTGAGTTCAAATGATGAAGAAATGATTAGAAAGTTGTTAGGTACTTCATTGCTTACCAAAAGTAGCAAGAAAAATCATATCAAAAGAAGAGTTATCAGCATTTATTTTGAACCTTGATTTTCTCCAGAATAACAATGTGGTGTTAAGAGTGAAGAAAGCCAGCGACTTTACAAATGTCGGTCATGTATATGTACCATGTATGAGATGTCCTACTCTTGTAGGAACAGATGTGTCTTTACAAAGCTTGTCCTGTGTCTGTCTCTTAGGCGATGAATACAGCTCACTGACCTGTTATGTGTCCCATCCCTTTTCTGTCCACTTATAGATGTACTCCAACACAGTTGCTTTAAGTGACGAATTCATCGCACTGCAGCCATTGTCGAGGGCAAGGAATCAGCTGAGCAAACTTAGGTAGAGTAGGAATAGAACCTTGTTAACTTCTGCATGCTGAAGGTCAATTAAACCATTTAAAAGATGGGCAGAGGCATGAATTAAGAGTGGAGCATTTTTTGTTAGCACAGCTCTGTCTCTAATTTGACCTTTATTAATATGTATGTTTAAACCTAAAAATAAAAAATCCGTTTCTTCATTGAGATGAAAATTCAGCATAAAAACAGGACAGAGATCTAAACTTTGTATATATTTTCCACCTCAACTACCTTTTGTAGCATAAATCTAATGCTTCTGCTTGTCGTATTCATATTTAAGAATGCTTCTGCATGTTGAGTAATTTAAGCTATCGAAATTCATCATAAAATCTAAAGTTTTAAGTTTCCGTTACTTGAAAATGAGAGTTGCGCATTTTTTATCTTGCCTTAATCTGTGTTGTAAATTCATGTGCATAGTTGTCTTTGTACATTGTAATGACTGCTGAAGCACTTCATATCCTTGCTACTGTCTAGTGCATCTATAAATTGAACATAAATTTTATATCTCTTATATATCCCTTTATCTCCACAGACAGATCCATTCTCTCATTTACCACAAAAAACCCCAGTAGTGTAGAGGTGTCTTTTGATGGAAGAGAATGAGAGCTTAAACCCTAAAGCTGTTGACATTAAGATACCAAAACTATATAGTATTAATTTTGACTCCAGTCTGGTTTGAAGAAAAAAAGTAATATAACTAAAATATCTCTTTAGTTTTGGCACTCTTTAATTTCTCATTCTATCAGTATTTTGTGGATTCTTAAATATATATACACACACACACATATAATTATTTTTTATCTGCAAAGTTGCTAATCTTTACATTTATTCGGCCAAATAAATGCCTTTGACCACGCACCACTTAAATAACTTCTTATTAAGTAAGTCTGAGTTTATAATTCTGAGCTGTTCTAAAGTTTTACCAGACCTTTTGATTTTATTATTACCTTCAAGATTTTGAAATATTCTACTTTGAATTACAAAGGTGTAATAATTGTAGATGAATATTCAAATGAGTGTTTAAGTGGTAGCCAACTAAAATTTATGTTTAAAACAAGAATTAAAATCAAAACAAACTTCACCTTGGTTAAGCTGAATATATATATATATCGCATTTTATCTGTATGTGCCTTTCTGAAAAGAGTGGGTATTCATCACATTTTTTGAACATCTAATTATTTAACTCTTAGGCAGTAGGAGAGCTCATTATTTAAAGCACACTCTGGCAAATTCTTTTGTCGAGTGAAGATAACTTTTGTATTAAGAGTAATTATAATTTTTATGAAATCATATTTTTATAAATCATATTGGTTTAAATCAAGCCCATAAAAGAATGAGGTAAGATCATACACTAGAGATCTCAGGCTCCATAATGATGTAACAAAGTAGTAAGCCTGACATTGGTCTGTGAAAGAACACAGTGATAGCAGGATGTATTTGGTCAAGTAGACTTTGCTGCAAGCCAGTCTCCCATCAGGTGGTCTAAGAAAGGACGAAGAGCCCTCTTGGGGAAACGGGGGGCCTGAATGCTACTGCTGCCCTTGGCAGTGCTCCCTATGTGTTCTAATCAAACTAGTTCACCTCTCTGAGCCTCCAGGTTATTCACCTATCAAATGATCATTTTACGTACTGTGATTTATTTACTTATTATCAGCGTCAGAGAAAAAAAGAAGAACTACTGTGTTCAACCAAAGGCCAGGCAGAAATAACAGTTGCTTAGGTGAACAGTGAGCGACCACTGGGTGAACACGAAGAATAAGAGGCTGCACACATTTGCCTGCTGGTGCATCCTGTGAATTTTGTTTACATCTTGGTTTTGAACTGCACTGAACAGTATTCCTGGGTGTTATCCACGATAGCCTAATTATTTCCAGAGAGGAAAATTATGCAGATTTCAAGTATTTTTAAGAGCTTTCAAATCTTTAATCAGGGTAGTACCTCTTAAGAACCATTAACACAAAACTATTAGCAGGTTTCTTTTGAATAAAATATTTTCCTCTCCCCAGTATTATAGGCAAAGCTATTGCAAAAAAACTATCTCTATATAAACTTATTGTACTCTTAAAACAAAAGAATTCAACTAATTTTTTATATATGTAAGAAATTCATCATAGCATTTTTTATAGAAATAATTATTAGTCCTAAGACTGAGAAAATACAGAGAAATAAGGAAAGTTTTGTTTTTTATTCAATGAGGACTGTTTTTAAAAAAAAAATTCAAGAACAGTTACAATTAGCTTGGCTGTGGGCACATACTCCTTACATGGGTGTCCAACCCACAGCCTGCGGGTCCACATGTGGCCCAGGATGGCTGTGAATGTGGCCCAACACAAAATTGGGAATTTACTTAAAACCCCCCTTTTTTTTGGCTCATCAGTTTTCATTAGTGTGTGTGTGTATTTAATGTGTGGCCCAAGACAACTCTTCTTCCAGTGTGGCCAGAGACACCAAAAGGTTGGACACCTCTGCAAGATCTGTAATTCAAATACAGAAAAAGTAAAGAATAGAAATTTGTTTGAATTAGTTAACACTAAAATATATATTTCAAATTAAGGATTCAGTTAATTTTGTGAAATCAAGTCAAGCCCCCTTCGCCTGCATGTTAACATTTGAAAGGCTGTGTGACCTGTCTACTCTGCTGAAGTCCAGTTAGAGTAGAGAAGTCTTCTGAGAAGGGAGCATGAGAAGTGCAAGATGGGATGAATCTCTGCAATGAGAACCCTAAATGGCGGTGGCAAGGAATTTGTTTAATAGAAGAAATTTAGTTTTATTGAAGGAAACCTGTTTTTAACGTGACTTTGTGCACTGGAAAATCATGGCTTTATTTCTTGTGCTTTTCTGTATGCCCCTTGAGAAGCTGCTGTTAGCTCTCTTTTGTGACAGTAAATGAATGTAGTGGTGTGCGAACATTCATTTGTGCCTCACAGATTGTGGACCCCAACTTACTGTTTTGATTCTAACCCTATATACAGTGAGAGTATTGTCTGTAATATGAGACTTGTTGCTTTTCTGTCCTTCCAGATGGAAGAAGATAAGGGTTCAGTCAGCTCAGCATATGAATTTGCTGAAAGCAAGCACAGAGGGGAGGACTGTAGGCACCTGCTAGCTGAGGCTTGCAGCCAGCAGGACAGTTCTTGCGTGCACTAGGTAGTACTGCGCTGGACCTTCCCGGGGACACATCCGCTAAGTTCTCGTGTCTGGGGCATGCTGGGGGAGAGCTGGCCTGACGTCTTAGTTTTTACTTTACTCATTCCTTCATTGTTTCTCACATGTTTTTCTTTACTTGTTTCCTTTTCTGTGATCTTTACTTTTTATATGTCCATCCTGTGTATTTTATTGATCTTCCTTTGGAGTCACAGTGTTGAATCATACTTCATCTCAAAATCTTAGTGAGGTGCTCTCGCAACCTGTTGTCTTACATCCATGACATTCCTTGTCACTGCTCCCTTTGAAAATGTCATGATAATTCTGTTATTCCTGAAGGCAGTGTTCCCACTTGAGGTTGTAGTTTGTATACATCTTCATGTAGTTAGACACTGAATTACGTATCTAAGTCGACCTCTTATGTTGAATGATCGAATAATGAGTACTTAGGCTTGGTACTGAGCAGTTTCCTATGACTGATACCATACTTCCGTTCTCCTCATAAACTTCCATAGTTACATCTTTGTAGTAAGTGTGGATTTATGAGGACTCGATTCAGTCTCTTCTTGAGAAATCAACCCTGACAACCACTTCTAGATCTAATTTGAAGATGCAGAATGTTTTGGTCAGTAGTAATTATGGAGGGTAAAAATCCTTAACCACTAACACATTTTCACTCAGCCTGTTGACCGTCTGGTGTCTTGTGCAGCAGATCCTCAAGCAGCACCGTGTCGCTCAGTGTCATCTCATCGTGACTCTGAGGTGCTGTAGAACTTAACCGTTGTTTGTATCAGTTACCCTATGGTAAAATTGGTTTCATTATATGTTTTATCACTAAAAGTCGCAAAACCAGCTTGTCTCTGACTTTAAATGAGGCCTCAACTGTGATTACTCGTCAGGAAGGTGTTATGTCTCATCTGGGATGAACCCTAGCAAATGGTGAAACTTTAAACCACAGCTACTTGTAGATTGTAAACCTTAACTCCTATAAGTCAGACCGTGGAACAGGTATAATTATATGAAAAATCTGAATTATTCTGGCAGATTTTTTTATTACATTTCTTTAGTGAATTGCTTTAAATAGAAAATGTTGAAGATAATTAATCAGCTCTCAGTTATTGTTATTAGTTGAAAAGAAATTCCAAAGAGTTCCAAATTTTTATTTTGTTTTGGAATACAAGTTCAAGTAGATATTTTATAAGACATGGATTTAATATTCCTATGCTTTAATGTGCCCATTACAGTTGAAAATTGGGTTCTTAGAATGATTCTATTAAATAATGGCCTTGTTATGGTTTCTTTTACAAAGTGAATTTTCTCATCCTCTGGCATTTTTTTTTTAAGATTTTTATTTATTTATTTTTAGAGAGGGGGGAAGAGAGGGAGGAAGAGAGGGAGAGACACATCGGCCTGCAACCCAGGCATGTGCCCTGACTGGGAATTGAACCTGCGACCTTTCATTTTGCAGGCCAGTGCTCAATCTACTGAGCCACACCAGCCAGGGCTCATCTTCTGACATTTGATTTCCCTTTCTATAAACAAGAAGTCAAAAAGAATTCTCAAGCAATGAATACGATCTTAGTAAAATTGTTTTGGGGGTATTGGATTTGCAAGTGTTTTTTCTGCTTATCACTGAATTTTAATTGGTTGGATAAAATACACCTTGAATATTTTTCTCCTCCTGTATTTTGCCTTTGGCATATATTTTGAGATAAAAAGCACTTTTTAAAAATAAGTGTTATGTAATATCCCTCTTCTCTTTTTTCTGTCTTGAAATTCCATTTGTATCTGCACTTAAACCTTGGTCAGCCTTGCCAAATCAAGCAGAAGGCCATGCCAAGCCCTAAATGTTACCATGGGCTAGGGTCTTCTAGTCATCTCCCTCTGCTCTCACCTCTTAGGCCTCTATTGTTTTGTCATCTTTTTTGTCTCTGGATTCCTGCTCTGAATGCCCTCTTTCAAGCTGTACCTAACAACCAGGAGGATAGCAATGGGATGCTAAGGATGCTAGGGTTACTGCCTTTTCTTATTGTGGACCAAGGAGCTTAAGCCTCAGACCTGAAACCTGCCACTACCAAAAAGAGAATACATTTTAAACAGTTTTAGTCAACTACAAGTCACCTTCCTTTTCTGTGATAGAGACACTGCCTCATTTAACAAAGCAGTGACAGAATACCTTACTGGCCTATATTCCGTTGTTTACCACTAAAAGCAACACTGAATGAGTAAAATTCTTTAAACAAATAGAATCAAACATTTAAAAGACTAATATTAATAAAAATGCTACCCATGGAAGGAACTAGATGCATACCTGATAAATATTATTGACACTTTATAAAACCAGTGTTATTTTCAAATATGTGCTGACATATTGAGCAGCTTTTTCATCTTGAGGTTGCAATGAAGAAATACTGCAAAGAAAAATACTGACATTATTTCTTCCAAATACTTATCCTATGACATGCTGTAAATGATTAATACTTAAAAAACTAAATTCTTAATATCAGCTGCACCATGACTTAGTGCGTTAATTAGTGCTATTCTGCTTTGCCCTCTCTATTACTATAGGGGGTTTTATCATTAAAATTCCTTGTCATATAGCCCTAACAGGTGTGGCTTAGTTAGTTCAGCATCTTCAGCATCGTCCCTTGAAGTGAGGAGTCTCTGGTTCAATTCCTGGTCAGGGCACATCCCTGGGTTGTGGCTTTGATCCCCGGTCAGGGAGTGTACAAGAGGCAACTGATCGATGTTTCTCTCTCACATCAGTGTTTCTCTACCTCTTTTTCTCCCTCCCTCCACCCTCTCTGCTCTTAAAAAAAAAAGCCCTGGCTGGTGTAGCTCAGTGGATTGAGCACGGGCTGGGAACCAGAGGGTCCCGGTTCGATTCCCCGTCGGGGCACATGCTTGGGTTGCAGGCCAGGTCCCCAGTGAGGGCCATGTGAGAGGCAACGATACATTGCTGTTTCTCTCTCTTTCTGTCTCCCTCCCTTCCCCTCTCTCTAAAATAAATAAATAAAATCTTTAAAAAAAAATTCCTTGTCATATATTGTTATTTATGCAACTACATTATTAAAATAAAGGAGCCTGTCATTTTGAAACTAGGAATAAGCTGAGTTATTAAAATAAGTTTACCTAAAACATAATTATTGCACACTTATTTTCATAGTTAATTTAGGCCACAGAAACAGGGTGAAGGTATTTTATCTACATTTTAACTAGCTTTCAAAGTTATTTTACTTGGAGAGAAAGAAAGAGGGAAGTCAGCTTAGAGGAGTGAATGTGAGCTTGAGGCAAGCTTTGGAGAAATAGGTCTTGAGGAAGTTAGGGCAGTTACCTCACTGCTATCGTCTGATGGCTGCCTGTTGCAATTCTGAATAGTGACATTAAGCTATTACTTGTTTTAGGGGTTTTATTATTCTTAACCAACTTTACAATTTGGTAGTATTTTTATGACTTTTGATTTCACCTTTAAAATAAAAATATTTTTTAAACAAACTTTCTTTTTTCATGAGTATAGTTTAAGGCTTCTTTCCAAATATCTCCTTGAAGGCTATACCAGGTGCTGAATTTGAATATCAAAGTATATAAAACAGTTTTAAAGGCAAAAGAACAAATATGGTGAATAGTTCAATAATTATTATTGAAACTTAAAAACATTTTTTGATTTGATAGGTAAGATTTGGTAGGAGTGATTAAAAGATTTAGAAATGTGTGACCATTTTTTATTTTTATTTATTTTTTTTAAGATTTTATTTTCATTTATTTTTAGAGAGAGGGGAAGGAAGTGAGAAAGAGAGGGAGAGAAACAGCAATGTATGGTTGCCTCTCACATGGCCCTCACGGGGACCTGGCCTGCAACCCAGGCATGTGCCCCGACTGGGAATTGAACTGGGACCCTTTGGTTCCCAGCCCGCGCCCAGTCCACTGAGCTACACCAGCCAGGGCCATTTTTTAACATTTAGAAGATTTAAGGAAGATATTTTGTAGAAGCCTCTAATAGGAGAAACTTGTAAATGTTTATTATCATTGATATAAAAATAATGGAAATAAGAGCAGTGAGCTAGAATTTATTTCAAAAGGCAAGTTCTGTAAAGACGAACATTTTTTTAGTCATACATAGTCACGTTGACTCTCCGTGGTGGTTTTGCGTGCAGCCGTTCTAGCTCTAAGTGACGTGGTTCCCAGGAAGCTAGTGTGGTACGGCGTGAGTCATACAAAGTAACCAAAATTTTTTTATAAATTAAAAGTTACTTCTTTGTGCCATCAGATAAGATCTTACTTCTATTACCATAGTTTACTTTTTTCTTTTTAGTATTTACAACTTGAAAAAAAATTTTTTTTTTTTTTTTAAGAAACAAACCCTGATTTCCTCTCCTTACTTTTGCCTTGCTTTGAATGAAATGAGATCTGAATGTTCCACCCCATTCCCACCCCCAGTAATACTGGCGACTGTGGCTGCATGTACTCTGGCTGGGCTCCCAGTTCTCAAATATGAGATCAAAGATGTGTATGGGAAAGTAGTAGAGCTTGGTTTGCTGGAGAACAGTATGGTGTCTTCTGTAGATAGCTATGCTAAAACACAATTCAGCATTTCCAAAGCAGCAGGGATTTATTTTTTATTTTTTTGGCTCTTTAGGGAAAAAAGAAACATTTTGCTTAGTTCAAAGGTGAACTGAAGAAGTAATTTCTTTTTATTATTTTTGATATTTCAAGATGTTTACTTTGTTGGGTTGCCCATGTATTAACACCTGCCCTTAGGTTTTAAAGTGAAAGTGATGAATGCAAAGCAAGATCATTACCTAAGCAGTGTTCTGCACATTGGTGGATATGCAAAAGCTGCTGACCTTTGGATGGCATCTTCAGGGAATTCCTATCAGTTGGCCAAGCACTAGCTATATAGGCAAAAGCACATGTTGTTAAACTAACAAGAGCCAGACCAGCTCCTTGCTCTCTCTAGTTTCTAGTCTAGTGCAGTGTCCCCCAGATAAATGTGGTGTAGGACCACTTAGTCGTTCTCTGTTGTTTTTAACTTCTAGTCCATCACAGATCAATACTTATATAAAATACAATAAAAATTAATTACTAGCAAATGAAATTTAAAAGATTTATAAAATAAGCTCCAATTTTAAAATTGTTCTTAAATTCAGTAGTTACAAAAGTATGCTGTCAAATTGCCCTAAAATTTTCATTCTGAGACTGGAAACACTTATGTCCTCATGAGTCAGTAACTGTTTTTGGACGAACACTGGTCTCTGCGTGGACCGTGTTTGTCGCACTGGCCTTTTTGCAAGGGGGAGGGAGTGGCAACCACTCTCTCTTATCTTAGGCTAAATGTACCAAATGCACATCATACTTTTGTGCCCACACGCCGTTATTACTCACTCTTTTCACTTAGCCTGAATGCTCTTTCTTTGCCATCTTCAGCTCTGAAATCCCATCCAGTCTTCAAAATGTATTTCAAATGCCATCTTTTCATCAAATCTTCTTTGCCCTCCCACCACTACCAACAACAGCTGGGTTTGGTCTTTTTCTCCTCTTTTTTGATATTTGTCGTCTGCCTCATGCCATAATTATAAGAAGGCAGTATAGTGACATAGGTAAGATGTTTGGGCTCTGGAAGCAAACAAACCAAGACTCAAGCCCCAGCTGGGTAACCTTGAACAAGTTCTTAACCTCTCTGTTGACTCATCCATATAAAAGGCATATGAGTATGGTGCCTATCCCAAAAGGTTGTTACAATTTTTAAGTGAGATAATCCATGAGAAGCATCTTACATAGGAACTGGCACATACATAGGAAGCATTTCATTAGTATAACTGCCATTAATATTTGTTCCTGATTTATCTCCCATCCTTTGTTAAGCACAGTGCCTTGCTTAATAAATATAAGTTGAATTTTTAAGTGTTTGTATCGTTTACATGATGCAAACAAGCTGTGGGATGGAATCCAGAAAGAGATTGCTGGTAGTTGGAGAGGTGATGGTGGTTTTTAAACTGAACTGAGTGGAGGGTCAGCATTCTGACCCTCACTGGTGCAGGCCCTGCCACGTGCCCATGGGCAGCAGTGCCTGGTTGACTGTGGAGGCTGTAGGGGAGCACTGGGGAGTAGAGCACAGAAGGCAGCCTCGGGTCAGCTTATGTAAGGCCTTAAAGGCCTCCCCGAGGTGGTGTGCTTTCTCCTGTCAGTACTACGTGGGATCTGTAAAGTCCTGCTTCCTACAGAGGGTGATAAAATTTTGAGATGGAGGAAACCAGAGCCCAAGGACCCAAGGAAGAAACTGGGATATTGATGAAATCCTGTTAACCTAAACCAGTATTTCCTAAACTATTCCTCTGAATATTTCCTCCTGATGGTGATTAATGTTCCCTTGGGACTTGGGGGTCTGTTCCTGTTTGAGAACTGCGCTGTGTCTAGCTCTCCTCTTGGAGACTGACCATGCTTACTGACTTACTGACAACCCTGTACCGAAAAAGTCTGTTTAGACTTTTGTTGAACTAGTGTTTCCTAGACTTAATTGGCTACAGAACTTTTTTCATGAAGCATGCCTGTAAACATCTCACAAAATACAGTTTAAGAAACCATGCCAAAAGCATTCCTAAACCAAGGGTATTGTAAAGAAGGAAGTAAAATTTGGCTAGTTCTCAGTGCTTCCCAGATCCTAGGACATTGGTGCAGTTGGGCAGTTGCCAAACAGGAACTCCGTTGACTGGCACTGCTTGGTATTAGGCAGAATTCCTCTGAGCAGGGCTTTGGCAGGACCCCCCAGTCAGTTAGGTTCAGAATGCCAGGTTTTTACATGCCATCGTGTCCATCTCTTCTGTCCATCGTGAGTGTCTCCACAACTGTCCCGTGTGGCCGCACCTGCTCTACGCACTCGGTGATTCCCAGCCTTGGTGGATTGCAGCCGTCTCATGAGTCTGCTTTTTGTTGTTCTTCTTTAAACTTCTGAAAGACTTGTTATGCCTTGCATATGTAAAGGAAAGTGAGTGAAAATTAGTTTGCTTAAATGACAGACCTTGAAAAATTTAGGAGTACTCTTGACTACCAAAACCAGGGTTGGGATTCATTGAGGTGTGTGTCATACCATTTTTTCCTTCATTGAACAGGGTTAAAATTATTAGTAGTATGGCTTAAAGTTATCTTGCTGAGTTATTTATGCCTGGATCAATATAAATCTTGCATACTTTGAGAAATAATGCATTTTTAAATCTTAATACTACTACTTAGACACTTATTTAATTGATTTTAATGCTTGTACCATTAGTTAATTTTTTAAAAGTAAGATGAACTGATTGTGGGCATGGTTAGTGCTTAATAGTTGCTCAGCAATTTAAGGTAAATTATGTGCTTTTTTCCCAAGGATAATTATGAAGGGAATATATGTAGAGTGCTTAAAACCTGGTATGTAGTAACACTATATAAAGAATTTGCTACTATTATTGTTATTATTATTATGGTTGTTAAGGATTGAAGTTGTTACTTCCCAGTCTTTAAAATATAGGGTTGGCCAAAAAATCCGTATGGTTTTTTCCATAAAACAAAAGACACATTTTTCATTTTCACCAAAACCTTTATTGATTTGGATATTTTGAGTATGTTGGCTATCTCCTGTGTGGTATAATGAATGTTCTCAATTAATGTCTTGATTTGATCGCTACCCACTTCAGCTGCTTTACCCAACCGTGGAGCATTGCCCAGCGAGAAATCTGTAGCATGAAACTTTGCAAACCACTTTCAACACATTTGATCAGTGACAGCATCTTCTCCATACACTGTACAGATATTTTTCTTTTTGCGTTTTTACCTTTCTTGAAATAATAAAGCATAATATGCTGAAATGTTACATATTTTCTTCTAACTTCAGTATTAAAATGGCTACACAAATATTCACTAATTTTGATCATTTTTATTTTTAAATGCACACTGATATGAGAGCTGCCAGAATACAATCTAACAAAATTGTTTTGAATGATGTTAAAGACAGCTAAGCACTACTAGAGCCATCTTACGGAAAAAAACAAACATACTTTTTGGCCAACCCCATAGTTCACACTTGATAGGTATACATTTTTAATTGAAATCGTAGGAGCATTTCACCTACACAAAAACTTAAGAATTAAAATTCATTAGGTTTCTGAGTAGTTGATGTAAATCATTTTGACCATAATAAATTATTAAGACATTAGAATCTAAAATCTTTGCAGATTTAAATAATATCCAGCTGCTTGTTATTGTATAATTATTTTACTTAACATCATACTTAGGACACAGTGCTGTTTAAATATTTCTTGTAAGATTACTCTTAAATTAAGCCTTCCATACCATACATATCCATATTATAGCAAACAGGTTTTTATATATATTACTTTTAGTTTAAAAGTGCTTGTTGTAATTTTGTAATGCTTTTTTGGAAGTCCAGATCTATAAATAACTGATTTTTTCTGCTTCAATTTCCCCAGCTTACTGAAACAAATTCAAGTATCAAGTGCTTGGACTCCATGTGCTGTTTCTCAGAAGGAGAAACAGCGTGCGCATCTGTTGGAAGAATGCTGGAACGAGTAATAGGAAGATGTAGTCCGACCCATGTCAGCAGGTGTGAAATTTCTCTAAGTTGCCTTTGCTGCAGATGATGAGTGTCCTATAAACTGGAACAGATGAACATGCATCTCTAGATACCTAATAAATCAGCAGCTGGTTTTACCAACTGAAGCAGGATGTATGCTATTTATTAGCACTCTTTGATAGATTTCACTTTGTGGCTTTGAGTAAGGGTTTCTTTCACTAACAAAGGAAGAGAAAGCACCTTTGAAGAGACTTGTGATCTAATGAACAAAAAATTTTTCTTCAAAATCTTTCTAAAATGTGAATAGGAGTATGTATACGGTACTCTTACTTGGTTTTTATATAACTTTTATTATACTACTGTTTTATTTTCTATATATTTTTGTTTTTTGTATTTACACAATAATCTACACATAATAGTAAAATCAAAGGATTTTACTTTTCTTCTTCGTCTATATTTTCTAGTCAGTCATTTGAGACTTTGAAGTATTTCTAAACACAAAAGGCTGCTCTCCTACCCTTTTTATCTCTGTAATTAGGTTTTAAAATGAGTTGTGCTTTTTAAGTTTTTACTTGGTATTTATGGTCGAATTAAAAATTGGTAAGCTGGAACAGGCTCTTTAAATTATGATTTATTAGAATCTTCGCATTTTTGTCCCCTCTCAAATCTATTTCTTAAAAGATTTACCAGAGTTTGCTTTTGTGGTTCTTCACAAACCATTTTGGGGTATATTCCATTTTAGTTTCTTCATACATTTCCCCCAGGAGACATTATTTAGGGGATGTTGTTATTATTTAGGAGATATTAAGGAGTAGAAATAACTTAACACTTTGATGTTCTTTAGGTAAATGATATATTTTTAAAAATCAGAGCAGCAGGATACTGGTGTGCATGCAGGGTTACCGCTAGTGATCTCCACTGTCCACAGGGTACCCTGTGAACACTGTCACTTTCTACGTGTGCCGTGGCTTGGAAAAGGTTGGAAAGTACACCAATAAAGGGTGGAGGAAGAAGTACTCTTATCTGTTGATAAAGGAAATTTTAGTATTTGGTTAGCTTTGTCTTTTAGAAATGATGAGTGTGATATCACTCATGTATGATAAAATTCAGATAACTTTTACTGGCGAACTTGTTTAGTTCCCACTTTTCCTTGAAGTGGCCATGTCTTTATGGTATAGTTGCCTTTGTAAATAGCATTTTTATGTTAATATAATGTCTGTGGTTTTAGTCCCATTTATTGATCATAATATGTAATCAAAAATATCTTTGTAATGCTGTGATACCATTTTGTAGTAATTTTATTCCACATGAAAGAATTACTATTAAGCAGTTAAATTTATTGGGACTTACATGTTATGACTTACACAATTATATTATAAAATGCATTATGAGAAAGCAGCTCTGTCATGTACCAGGCCAACAAGTTTTTCAGAAGAAGTTCCAGAAGTACCTAATTTAACCATGATAGCTTCATTGCACAGAACTAAGGCAGGAGTTAGAATTAAGAAAATATTGTAAAAATTCACAGAAATTTTAAAATTTCTACTTCAACAGGAAGTTCTCTTTAGTGACAGTATATATCTTTTCTGTTACAAACAACTAGAATTTATTTTAAATGACCAGAAAGTATTTTTCTGCTTTATGTATACTCCTGTTTTCTTGGTATCAGTAAGTCAGGTGGTATGTCTCCATTTGTTTAACATAGCGCTGTTTTTACTCCATTATCCCTCATGAACCTGCCCTGGATATCATGGGATTTATTTCAGCCTGTCTTCTTACAGGTGCCTGTTATCATCTGGACTTATTTTCACTTAGAATTATACTATATTTTTTTGTAGGACTTTATTATTTATTTTCCTAATAAAATCTTTAACTAATTAATATCTTATTTGACAGACTATAAATATCTTTCCAATTTAGGTCAAACATCTAAGGTTATAATTATCAGTTACTACTTTCATTATTTTTTTTTCTTCAAATGAATAATCTAAAAAGTATTTTGAGATCTGTTCATTTTTTTCTAGTGGATAAAATCATACAGTATGCAAAACCACTTGGTGCTTTTCAAAGGGCAATATGAAAATTGCCATAGATCCATTAACATCATATTTAAACTCTGAAAGTTATTTCGATACGTAGAATTTTGTTTGTGTTTTTTGTATGTAATTATATTCGTGAAATACGTTTGGCATTCCTGTGGGGTTTTGGTGCAGCCTATATTCCACATTTCTTTTTCAACAAGATGTGGCAAGGCTGGCCCCTCTGCTACCAGATGTACAAGCCCTTGGCCTGTTCCGTTACAATGTTAAACATAAGAGGGCATCACTAGTGCTTTCGTATGATAGATTTCTCTGCTGATTAAACTTTTACTATCCAGGAATAAAAATTCTGCTTACATTTTATTAATTGATATTGTCAAAGGAATATGCCATATTGCAAGCTTGGTTTCAAAGGTAGCATCGTGGTGCTGTATCAAGGACGTGCCATGTTGTACCCTAAAGGGCTGTACTTTAGCAATAAATGATTTCCTGTGTTTATCAACAGCCACTTTATCCAAATCAAAACCATTTTCTAAATAAAAAGAGTTAATAGTTGATATGTAATTCAGGTATTTAATGTTCTGTCAAATAGGATATTTACCATGTGAATGCACATGTGTGCTTTGAAAAGATAAAAAATGAAGGGAGCCTTGCCTAATGAGATTTTTCTGTGTAAGCAGTGGTTGGAAAGAGAAAAATTTGTATAACATATGGGTAGTTTGGGAGTGAAAACTTGACTCCAGATAATTGGTGTATTTGTACTTACATCTTATCATATATGTCTGAATAGACTTTTTTTTGCACAGATGCTTTAAAGAATGTTCATAGTTCCATTTTATTCATATATTTTACAAATACTGAGTGCCTATTTTGTACCAGGTGTAGTTCTAAGTGCTAGAGAGACGGGAGTGAACCCCTTCCTTAAACTAAGGTGGATATTGTTTAAGGCTTTCTGGAAACTAGTAAATGTTGTTAACCACTGGTATGGTTGTTGTTTGTTAGTTTTCCTCTGCCAACTTTGCAAAGTGTCTAGGTCCAAACCTCATTGTGACTGCTCACTTAATCAGTTTAAATATGAACCATATACAGAGTCTCTTAGAAAACAGCAGATGTTTGATATAAGTGAACTTGGACCATTTTAAGTGCTAGTATCTAACATCTTTGTTTAAGGAAAGTGGAAATCCTAGAAATTTACATAAAATGTATTTACTGTTAAGTTCTTTCAGTCTTCTAAGAAAAGCTACCTTTGTCTTGGTAATCCTAATATTGTCCATAAAGAAGGTTAGGCTGTTTTAAGCATGGCAGGCTATTTATGATCTTGAGTTACTTAAGCGTAAATTAATACAGCTTCAAATAAAGTGGTATGGGCTTTGTCATTCAGAACAGTAGTTAATATTTCCAGACCAGTAGAGGGTCATTTGTTCATAGTTAAATGAAAACCCTAGTGACTTACAGGTGTCTTTGATGCCTATTGAATAAACTATTCTCTACATTCAAGCTAATTATGCTAAAATCTTTAGAATAGAATTATAGCCAAAAAGAAATAAATTATGAATATATTGCTATTTCATTCCAAAGCTTTTGGTAAGTGCAATTTTTGTTTGTTTGCTTCTGTAATACAGCCTGTTTGCTTTTCAGTAAAACTGAATATGCATAACTCTTATAACCTACTTATTTTTATATTGAATTAAGATTTTAAGAGCATCTTATGCTCTATTATCTATAGAAAATGTTTTAATGCTAATGAACATCTAAATTTTGGCTATTATTTTTATATGATGACTAGAGCATTATTTTTCCCAAGTTTTTGTGTAATATAAATGGAATGTTTGGTCAGTCAGTGCTAGTATGAAGAACTTCTTTTCAGCATTTAAAAATGAATCTGATTATTTTAATACTCAAATTGCATTTTGGTCCTAAGTTTTAGAGTAAATTTTTTTTTCTCAATTAAAACATGGGTCCTGGTGAGCCAAACTTTTCTCTTATTGTTACTCTAGATCATGGAGTGCGTCGGATCCTTTCTGTACCAACGACAGGAGCGTCTTGACTCTCTCCACAATGGACTCATCTACTTGTTAAAAGAGCAGTCAGTGCTTTGTGGGGCCGTTTCAACTCCTTGCCTAAAACGCAGTGTGTTCATCCTGGTAATGGCCACACTAGCTCTGCAGAATTACTTTCTGAAATCTCTGGAGTAGTTCGTATGCGCTCAGAGTTATAACGGCAAACAAACAAAAAGCATTAGCATGAACCACTTTCAGCCCCTTTAATTTAAATCTGACCATGTTTAAAATTTGTGGAAAAAAGAGACATTTTCTGACTTTCTCTGGGATTCCCTTGTGCTTATGGGACTCCTAATAGCATTTCAGCCTCTTGCTAAGGCCACCGTATTTTAATATCAAGGTAGAAAAGAGAAATAATTTCTAGTTAATTGTATTTTTCAGTATTAGCTTAGTTATTGATTCTTCTATTTAAATCTGCTTCTGTAAAGTATGCTGAAAAGTTTGCCTTGAAAACTCTATTTTTTTATTAGAGTTATATTTGAAGCTTTTCATGGGAAAAGTAAATGTGAATAGTAAGGAATTTTGGTTCCTAAGTGACCCATGTTGTTAATTCAGTAGTGCTTTCTAAGTTCACAGAGAAAATTAGGAGAATGTATTTCTGCTACACTATGGGTAGTAAATGTATACCAGTACCAAACTTACTGTACTAGAACACAACCAGTAAAGTTAACTGTGTACATCAAAGGGTGTATCTTTTCTCATTCATACATCAGAAATCCAGTCCACCAAATTTCAAATTGATGTTTACTAATATTTTTATGACAGAATATAAAGTGGGTAAATTAGGTACCATTAGCATATTATTATTTAATGTGTTTATCTTTGGATCTTTTGCATGCCTTAATCTGGTTAATATATTTAAATTTGCTTCTTCTCTATCTGAAGGCTCTGTTTATAGTATTTTTATGACACTGTTGTAAAGTTCAACTATATCAATAAAAACACAAGTTTGGACAGTATTTAAATATTGCAAATACTTCTAATTATGCAAATCAAAATGTTAGGGTAATTAATAAAAAAAAGAGAAGAGCCTCTTTCTGTGGCTTAGAGTTGCTTTTGCCTTTCAGTTAGCTAGATTCTAGAATAAAGAATCTCAGACAAGAATCCTGTTATTCTTAGGTTAGTGTGTGTTATCTAAGTTACAGCAGACTACCACAGTGAAGTGAAATCTGCCCAGTGTTTCATTATAAGGTATATTTTCAGATATGGGTAGAGAATATAAATGAAATAAAGTCTAAAATGCTGAATTGTGTGGGGTAATGGCAGCGCTAAATTAAAATGCTAAGAATGATTAATTAGAATATATTTGGTATTAACTCACTGCACTTCAATATTTCATTTTATCCTGAATTTATCATGTAGATCCATTGTTTGGCATTTGTTTTGATTAAAAGTAATATTGTTTTAAAATTTGGAAATGATTATTGGTTTAGAACTATTACCCAGCCCTAAGCATATATAATGATGGTGTACATACACATTCTAAACTGTATGGAAGTAGTTAATTAAGGTTTTGCCAGAGTTTTCCATACAATTGAGAATATAATTCCTTTTTGTAGATTTTTGTGCAACCCTTTCTCATTTCATGAATATAAGACTTTTTTCACTGGTAACTATTTTCTTGCTAATACACCTTTGTCTTTTTTAATAATGCAAGGATGTTGGGTTATGAATTTCAGCTGTGAATATTAATTTTCATAAATAGCTCATCTTTAACTTAGATATTCCAAAATTGCTTTAGAAAGATCCTGTTATTCTGGAAATATGTTAAAGGGATAATAAAATGTACAATGTGTGGTACACTCACCAATTCATGTTCCAGAAGAGGAAATACTGCAAAAAATATTCAGTAGAGTAGTTTAGTGGAGGATATTATGAAATTTGCTTTTCTTAGAATGTCTTACAAAGTGTTCACATGACAAAATGACATTCAGTAAGCCTGCGTCACACCTACCATACAGTGTGTATTTGCCGTCAGCTAAACTGACTGCTGACAGTAGGGAAGGGCTGCAAAGCCGTCCCCCGCTCTTTGACCACCTGCAGCAAGGCAGGGGTCGGCTGATGTGTGTGGTGCTTCAGGTGTGATTGATGTAATTCCTGCATTCCTCTTTGAAATTGTTTAAGAACTTATTTTAAAAAGGTAAATGCTTTCACAGATAATGCTCCATCCTGCTCTGTTCAAAACCTACTCCATTTAGAGGAAGATTATCTTGTAAGAAAAGGGTTTTCTTCTACTTAAGAAAGTACCAGTGTTGTCTGTAAGCTTCCAGTTGTTTTCTAGTGCTAATACTCATATTGTAAAACAGGAAATTTGACCTTTGCATATTTAAAAATCTTTGGAAATACGATGGTGATAATTAACTTACTCTCATCTGCCAAAACCAGAGTAAGATGCTACCTGTGTTGTTATTACTAATTAATTAAAGGTCTCGAATCTATTTTCCTCATTTGCTTGCCATTGCCTAGTCTAAGGCTGTAGCCCCAAAGATAGCAGCAAGCACCAAGTCAGTTTCCATCATCTGCAGTTGTGTGACTCAGCACCCTGGCTCGGCATTAGGCTCACCCTAGAGGGCAGTGAAGGGTGGGCCAGGAGAACTACAGTATCCAGGTTTGCTGTGGGGGAGAATTTACAGTTTGAATTTCTTTTAAATACCCTCCTCCTTGGATCTTCATTTCCCTGCTGTTCAAAGGCTTCCCGGCCCTGACCCGCGTTCTGGCCTTGTCCTTGTTAGAAGATGGAACAGGCACACACCATGTTAGGAAATAGCTCTCCTCAGACCACGATCATTGCTGCATAAGATTGTGAAATTGGGCTGTAGGGCGTGTGTGACAAACTTGAGACCCCTATCTGATAGACAGGAGTCAAGGCCAGTAAAAAATGTTTAAGACCAAAAGTCTTTCAAATATGCTGGTCTGAAAGTTATTGGGGTCTGGAGGAAAAGGGAAAGTTATTCATGTTTTTCATGTAAAGATCACTGTGGGGTACGATATAAACATATAAAGGTATTG
Organism: Micronycteris hirsuta; assembly: GCA_004026765.1. Taxonomy (NCBI): domain Eukaryota; kingdom Metazoa; phylum Chordata; class Mammalia; order Chiroptera; family Phyllostomidae; genus Micronycteris; species Micronycteris hirsuta. Next base: position 4,824 of record PVJI01007180.1, on the reverse strand, counting down.
ATGAAACTAACACACCAAAGAGATACGTAAAGCGTGTTGTATTAATTTTGAATCCCCTTTTAGAGATGTTTTTATTCCTATCCTGAATTGAGTTACCTATTTTCATAAAAATGGAACATTATTAATGTGCTGTTTGTGTGAGAAAACTTGAATGATATTCCTACAAAAAGTATATCATAATTAATGATCTGTTTGTAATAATGGTGATTGTTAGATTTTTATGAGGAATCGGTAGCTGTAAATACTATAGCCATGCTTAGTTTCAGATTTTGGACCTCAGACACTGTGGCGGTCTAATATAATCCTATAAAAATTTTATGCATTTTTAGTAAATGTAGTATACTTATTGTACAGTTCTCAGTAATTTTTTAAAGTTTATGAAATTATATTTATCGAATAAAAATTTTCCTATATAATTAAAAGTGTTTTTTTGTCATTCAAGCTTGTTAAACCTCTCTGCTCATTGCAGCCAGCACTGCCAGGTTGGTTTTGAGTTCGAGTTAACTGCATTTGCCCTCCGGTACAGTACAGGGATCCCGTTATGTCTTCGAGTGACTGCAGCTTTCAGAAGTCTAGTTCTTTGGGTACGCAGGTTTTATAGATCTTCAGTACCGCTCCTGAGAAGGGGCCTGATGGATACGCGCCACCTGTAAAGACCAACACACTTCAGCCAGGACTTGCGTCATTCTTGAATAGCCAGCCAGTGTGAATTTGGAAACGCCTTGGTCCGTAGAAAATGTGTGTTATCTTTAAAATACAACTGATGTAGTGTATATTTATATATAAAATATTTTAACCTTCTAATAACTATTATTATTCATAATAATTCCTCAGTTGCCAGTGAAAACCCAGAAGTGTGTAATTGCCTAACTTTTGTTAAAAAGGTAAGCTGCTGTCTTCGCCCAAGTGTGTTTCCAAAGGCTGACAGTGTGTGATATGTGTCATGTATTTTAATTTCTGAAATGAACAGGATCCTAGACAAGTCATTATCTAACTAAGCATCTGTTTTTATTTAAAAAGGAGTTGAGGGTTTAGACAATCTTTAGGGTAACTTCAGTCTTTAACTTTTCTTGTACAATATGATGAGCTATGCAGTTAATAGGAGGTTTAGGACAAAAACTAAAAATTTATGAGCAGCATTTCACTGCAAAATTTAGTGAATTCATAAACAATTTAAGATTTGTTTTCAAGTGTTTCCTCCTTTCCCCTTTTATGGAATGACTCAAAGGAAGAAGCTATTGTAAATGCAAATAAGTCCACATGTCTCTGAACAGCTTTGGGGGGAGTGGCAGAGGGCCCTCTGATAAATTAGACTTTTTAATACTAATATTTGAGGTAAATGGTCTGTATTCATGTAAAATTTATAGGCGGCAAAGTGCATAGATTTTAGGATTATAGTCATTTTTGTCAGATCTATACATCCGTGTGACAGTTACCCAATCCAGATAAAGAACCTTTCCATCATCCCGGAAGGCCTTCTTGTGCTGCCCCAGGGTGTGTGTTATTCCTGTCCTGACCTTGGCAACCATTTTTCTGTGTTCTTTCATAGGTGAGTCTTCCCTGTTCTTGAACTGCAAAAAAAGTCATTATACAAAGCATATGTGGCTTTGTTGCTCAAAATGTGTGACACTCACCCATGTTGTTACATAAACCTGTAGTGGGTTTTCGCTGATCGGTAGTGTTTCATTTCCTGAACATCCCGCAGTTTATCCTTTCTCTTATGTGTGGACATTTGGATTATTTGTTTCTGGTGGTTATAAATAAAGTTAGTATGAACATGCTTTGTGGACATGTTTTCATTTCTTTTATGAAATAACTAGTGGAATTGCTGGGTCATTAAGTAGATTTATGTTTAATTTTATAAAGAACTGACAAAAAGTTTTCCAAAATGATTGTGCCATTTTATGTATGTTTGTGTACAGTTATGAGAATTTCAGTTCTATCCCATTATTTTAATTTGCATGATGACAAATGATGTCTAACTTCTTTTCATATGCTTATTGGCACTTTGTCTTTTTTCCTGAAATGCCTATTCACATCTCTGGCCATTTTTTATCTAAGCTGCTAGTCTCATTACAGAATGGTTGGAATTCTTTATATAAAGATGTCTTTTGCCAGACAGCTGTCTTCCCCCAGTCTGTGGCTTACCTGTATATTTTCCTAATGGTGACTTTGGGGAGCAGTAGTGCTTTATTTTTGATGTAGTCCAATTTTTGCCTTTATGGTTATGTGCTTTTTGTGTTATGTCTACCCCAAGGTCATGGAGACACTATCCTGTTTTTCTGAAAGCATTATAGTCTTAACTTCTACATTCGTCTGTGATCTATCTCCAATTCATTTATCCATGTGGTGTGAAGCAAGGATGAGGATATTTCTTTTTAATCTCCGTAAGGGTATCTGTTAGGTTTAGTCTTAGTTGTTGAAAATATTCATCTCCACTTAATTTGTTTGGTGCCTCTGTTAATAGACTCTATAAATGTGGGTCTGTTTCTGAACTCTGTTCTATTCATTTGTCCTTACCAATAGCAGACTGCCTTGGTTACTATGGCTTTGTACTTAGCTTTGAAATTAGGTAGTATAAGTTCTAACTCTTGTGAAGATTGTTTTGGCTTTCCTGGGTCTTTTGCATTTTCATATAAATTTTGGAATCATCAATTTCTAAAAGAAAAAATCCTAATATTTTGATTTGGGTTGCTCTGAATCTGTAGATCAGTTTGGAAAGACCTGAGAACATGTCAATATTGAGTCTTCTCTTCCGTGAGCATGATATAACTGTCCATCTATTTTGGGTCTTTCATTTTAGGAATGTTTGGTAGCCTTCAGTGTAGTCATACTATATTAAGGACTTTTCATGTATCTGTGCTTATGAAGGAAATAGGTCTGTAACTTCATTTTCTTACAATGTCTTTGTCAGGTTTTGGTATTTGGATTATGCTGGCCTCATAAAATAATTAGGGGAGTGTTTCCTCCTTTCCTCTTTTTTGGAAGAGTTTATGTAAGCTTGGTGTTCTTTCTTTTCTTTCTTTTCTTTCTTTCTTTCTTTCTTTCTTTCTTTCTTTCTTTCTTTCTTTCCTTTTCTTTTCTTTTCTTTTCTTTTCTTTTCTTTTCTTTCTTTTCTTTCTTTCTTTCTTATCCTCACCTGAGAATATATTCATTGATTTTAGAGGGGGAAGAAAAGAGAGCGAGAAACATAGATTGGTTGCCTCCTGTACGCGCCCCAACCAGGCATGAAACCGCACACTGTGGTGTATGGAACAATGCTCCAGCCAACTGAACCCTGGGCAGGGCTGGTATTACTACTTTTTTAAATATTTTGGCAATATTTAACACTGAGGTCATGGGGGCCTAGAGTTTATATTTGGGAATATTTTGGATCACAAATTCAATTTCTGAAAAAAATACAGTATTATTCACATTTTCTTTTGTCAAATTTGGTAAGTTGTACTTTTTAAGAAATTTGTCCATTTCATGTAATAGCCAGTATTTTTGACATAAAATTGTCCAGAATATTATCCTTGTAATGATGTTGGGATCTGTAATACTTTTGCTTTCCTGTTTTATATTGGTTGCTTCTTTCTTGTGTTACCTGACCAGTTTTGTTAGGAGTTTAATCAATTTCAATCTTTTCAAAGAACCTACTTTTCACTTGGTTAATTTTATCAGTTGCTTGTTTTCTATTATATTGCCCTTTGCTCTCATCTTTAGAATTCTGTTAGTTTTAATTTCTTTTTTAACAGACTTTTTTAATGTGTAGATAGTTGATTTTAATTAAACCCTTTAATAAAGGCATCAATCTGTACATTTCCCTGAGATACACTGCCTAAGTTGCCTCCCACCAATTTTATCTTATTATTATTGACATTCGACATTTGAATCGAGTTTTGGGGAGGGTTTCTTTTTGGATCCCTTTGGATTATTTAGAGGCGTTTTCTTTGGTTTCTAAATATTTGGGGGATATATTTCTTCCCCGCTTGTATACCTTTCACTTTTTTTTCTGACAGTGTTAGGCAGGATTTCCAGTACTGTGTGTTAAACATTTGCGGTGACAGTGGCCATCTTCATCTAGTTTCTTAAAGGGAATGATCTGAGGTTTGTCCCTGTAGTGTGATCCGTGCTCTACGGTTTGGATATACATAACTTCCCGAATTAAGAATATTCCCTTCTTTACTTCTTTGCTAACAGTTACTTACACACAGGCATTGTTTCTGCTTTTCAGTTAAAGTTACCTTCTCCTCTGTTCCTGCAGACAAGTTTATTGATGGCTTTTTCTGTTGTTGAACAGTCCTTGCATTACTGATACAGAAAGATCTGATCAGATCATAGGGGAGGAGCACTGAGGGACCACAGGAGGAGGTTGCCCAAGGCCAAATCGTTAAGCAGTCTAGGACTGGACTGGCTGAGAAGCTGGATGCCTCCCAGGCACATGGAATAAAAAGAGAGCAGAGACCTCTTCCTTGAGGATGCCTGGATGATGGTGCTGCAGCTGCCCGAATTCCCCACAGATGGTATTTGGGACCAGAAGGGACTCTGGGTGCAGCCTAGGATCAGGCTGGCCTGGTAGAGGGTGGCAGGGCTACTTCTTTGGGTGTTCCACAGGGGATGAGCTCTGAAGCAGAAGTCTGCCATTCTTCCAAAACTATGTAGCTTCTGTTTCTTACGTCGTTTTAGTTTGTAAACTAACCCTATAGAAATAAGATAATTAAAACTGTAATTGAAGAGTTAAAGAGGTTAGCCTTAATTGATAATCTCAAATGACTAATGATGTGGAAAGCTGATATTCCAAAATTGTGAAGCTTTTGAATGAGGACTCCTTTCCTATTTTTT
>PVJI01007179.1:60327-80109 GCA_004026765.1 Micronycteris hirsuta | reverse complement strand
AAAAAAAAAAAAAGCACATCTTTTCCAAAGCAACTTTAAAAAAAAAAAATCTTGTTGTGTTTTAAATAAATTTACAATTTTGTGTTGGGCCGCATTCATAGCCCTCCTGGGCCACACGTGGTTTGCGGGTTGGACTCCCCCGCCTACACTGGAAACGGCACAATATTGTATGTCAATGATCTCTCCCTTGTTTTTTTTTTTTAAAGATTTTATTTATTTATTTTTAGAGAGAGGGAAAGGGAGGGAGAAAGAGAGGGAGAGAAACAGCAATGTATGGTTGCCTCTCACGTGGCCCTCACTGGGGACCTGGCCTGCAACCCAGGTATGTGCCCTGACTGGGAATCGAACTGAGACCCTCTGGTTCCCAGCCCACGCTCAATCCACTGAGCTACACCAGCCGGGGCTACCTCTCCCTCGTTTTTTAAAAGATTTTATTTATTTATTTATTTTTAGAGAGAGGGGGAAGGAAGGAGAAAGAGAGAAGAGAAACACCGATCAATTTCCTCTTGCATGCCCCCAACCTGGGACCCGGCCTGCAGCCCAGGAATGTGCCCTGACCAGGGATTGAACTGGCGACCTCCTGGTCCGCAGGCCGGCGCTCAGTGTGCTGAGCCACACCAGCCAGGGCACCTCTCTTTTTGAAAGTGGATGGATAGACCTCGCCCTAGGCACCTCTTCACCTGGCTCTTCATCGCTATCCTTTATCATGTCCTTTGTGATAAACTCATAAACGTAAAGTGTTTCTCTGAGTTCTCTGAGTTGCCATGGCAAATGACTGAACCTGAGAAAGGGGTCATGGGAGTTCCTGATTTACGGCCTGGAGAACAGGTGACAGCCTGGGACTTGTGATTGGTGTCTGCAGCGGGGGCAGTCTCATGGGACTGGGGCCACTTGGCCAACTCTGGCCACTCCGGGGTGTGTCAGACTTGAACGGAATTGCTGGATGCCCAGCTGGTATCTGGAGAACTGGTTGGGGGGCGGGGAGCGGCGGGCAACACAACCTACATCTTTGGCGACAGCAGTGTTGTGAGTGAACCCCTTAGGACTGGTCCAGAACGGCTGTGGCTCAGATGTCAGGCGGTCTGGGTGACGGGTGCAGGGAGGTCTGGTCACATCCAGTGTCTCGATAATCGATGTCGGGGGTCTGGCTATGTGGGCCCCCCAGGGGGTAAGCCGAGGGCTGTCTGGAGGTCCGATATCTGTCTCCAGGCATGGACAGAGGACTGGAAAAGGCCAACATTTAAGTGCCCAGGCTAGTTAACTCAGGAATAGAATCATATCCTTTATACATCAACCTGCTTGATTTTAGTAATTTAACAGCTTGACCGCAGCAACTTCATTTTAATTCTTTGCTCCATCCCTCAACCTTATTCCCATGGCCACTGCCCTGGCCCTGTCCCCCCGCCTGTCACCCCCCCCCTGCAGCCCCCAGTCCTCCTGGGACTCAGTCTCAGTGTGCTGGGCACTCCCCCAGCTCCTGGCGGCCTCCTCCTGCCTCACCACTCACGCTTGGCTGAACAAGAGCCCCCAACACGACCCGGGCCCTGCCCCCCGAGAAGCTCTTGTTCTAAAATTTGGCTGTTAAGGTGTTGAGGTGATGGAGCGATGACAAGAATGTCAATCTTCTTGAAAGAAGATTTGAGTTACTTACTTTTCCCCAGAGGAGGGGGCCCACTGCCCGGCGGGGCCACCATGGGGAGAGCAGGGACGGTTCTGGAGGCAGAGCAGGTGTGGGGCGGGCATGGAGTGAGGCTGGGGGCTGTCAGGGGGACAGGGGGGGCACCTAGTTTTATTGGAGTTTCTTTGGGAAAGGCAAGTCAGGGCAGAGTAATCAGCTTGGAACCGGCTAGTCTGCATGAATTCTGGGGGGCTGTAGGGGGTGTCTCTAGTCACTGGATACCTCACCATGAGGTGAGTTAGGGCGGGGGAAATATTGGCTGGTGTGTACTACGTAAAGGGGAGATTGGGGGCGAGGGTTCAGGACCGCTTGGTTTGCGTTTGGAAGGCAAGCTAGCCCACACGTTATCTTTAGGAATCAGTGAGTCCTGGGAGGGGCAGTCTCGCCCCGGTTCTATAAGACTCCCTGAAAATGTCAAAACATCGTAAGTTACAAAAAACTTAAAAAATGATTAATGTACCCGAGAATATGCTACCTCAAGCCGCAAAAGGGATTTTGTAAATGTGATTAAGTGAAGGCTCTTGAGGCAGAGAGATTATCCTGGATTATCTCAGGGGGTCCAGCGAGGGTCCCTGTGGGGAAGGAGACTCGGCCACCCGACCACCTGGCAGGGGATGTGATAGAAGAGAGATTCGACTCATTTCCGTTAATTATGACGGTCCCTGGCGTCTGGGGCCCTGCGCCCTCATCTACGGCCCCATCTCACGGCCGTGCAGGGGATCCAGCCCTGGAATCTAAAGAAAGACGCAGCCCCAGTCTCGCCCGAGTTTCTGCGGACTCTGTAGGGTCACTGGCAGAATGAGGGCCTGCGCCGTCGGGACCGTAGCCCCTTCTCGGACTTTCCCAGAGATGCACTTGAACGTGAACCCGAGGCAGGACACGCAAGGACGAGCATCGCAGTGTGGTTGATCACAAGAGAATCGGACAGGACCTCGATTCCCTCAGGAGGGGAATAATGTATAATAAATAGACTAAGACGGGCCCGAGGGTGAAATGCAACGCTGGTTAAAATTGCAAGACGGTCCAGCGACAGTAAACTCTCGGTGGCGTAGTCAGTGATAAAAGCAAGTGGCAGAACGATGCAGACAGTACCAGATGCAGTGCTTAGGTGAAAAAAATAGACCAAAGTATGTACGTAGCCCTGGCTGGTGTGGCTCAGTGGATTGAGTGCCGGCCTGCGAACGGAAAGCTGGCCGGTTGATTCCCAGTCAGAGCACACACCTGGGTTTCGGACAAGGTGTCCAGTGGGGGGCGTGTGAGAGGCAACTGATTGATTTATCTCTCCCTCCCTTTCTTTCTCCTTCCCTTCCCCTCTCTCTAAAAACGAATAAATAAAATTTGAAAAAAGTATATATTTAGAAAGGTTCAAATATATGGGTAATATATAGGTGAAAACTTCAAGGAAACACACCCCACAGACAAGAGTAGGTCCCTAGGAGTGGCCAAAGGACTTTCTCTACAAAGTTAAAGGGGCAAGATTTACCCTCAGGGTTCCTTCTTCAAGAAATAACCAGCAGCAGCTTTTTCTTTTTCTTTTTTTCCAAAAGAAATTTTTGGAAACGAAAAAATTACAAAGAGAAAAAAAACCCTATAAATCACGATCCCACCAGCCAAAGATAGTGACGATGAACATTTTAGGATTTTCAATTTTCAGTATTTTTCTTTGCAGTCGTTTTTTTTACACAGTTGAAATTTTAATATAGACTTCTTCCTTTTTCGTCCTTTGCTTTTTCTTAGCATAATACATATAAATTTCCCAACCCATCGGGAAACTATAAATATCATAACTCTATAAACATCATTTGCAGTGGCTATATTAGCTCTTATCATATGATTTTATAACATTTCCTCCAATTACTGGTTGGTTTTCCACATTGCTTATATATTTTTAGATATAGCTGTATTTTACCTTTAAATGTCAGCTTTGGCCCTAGCCGGGGGGAGCTCAGTTGGTTAGAACATCGTCCCATATCGCCAAGGTTTTGGGTTCGATCCCCGGTCAGGGCACATGCAGGAAGACACCGATGAATGCATAAAAAAGAGCAACAACCAATCGATGTCTCGCTCTCTCTCAAATCAATAAATGAAATTTTTAAAAAAGTCAGATTGACACTATTGTGCTTTCACACTATTTCCTGTGCCCCTCAGGCTTAAAGTGGAGTCTTAAACCAAGACTTTCTGGATGGTCTCCGCGGTAGTCTGTGACCTTCCTAAATTCGCATGGACAGACCCTGTCTTGATGCTGCTGCTGCTGCTGGTTATTGTAGTAACATTCTGATGCATTTATTTCCAGGTTTTATCTTTGTAAAACTGTGCTGTTAGTCCCTGCTTTTCTTCCTCACTTTCATGTGGATATTTTATGTTGACATGGTGCAATATGTATATAAGGATAATGTGTATTCGCCTGTGTGTATAAAATCCCCTCCGTGTTATGTATGTGTGCATGTATATGTTCCTCCGTCTCTGTGTATGTACAACATGGCAGAGATTACATACATACATACGTTTTATACAGCATGCAACGTATACATACACAGAGAGGATGATACTATCATTTTTTAAAACTAATTCTTCCTTATTAATTCGCTTTTTTTTTCATTTTATTTGCAATTTTATTGACTTGAGAGAGAGAGAGATGGCGGGGGTGAGAGAGAGAGATACATCAATCTGCTGTTCCACTTATTGATGCATACGCTGGTTGCTTCTTGTATGTGCCCTGACTGGGGATTGAACCCGCAACCTTGGTGTATCTGGACAACGCTCCACCCCCCTGAGTTACACGGCTGGGCTTTGCTGGTCATTCTATACCTTGCGGCTTTACACAGGATATGAAGCACAGATAACCACTTGCCAAGATGCCTCATACTCTTTGTGAACACAACTTCCCACGCCTGCCGGAGAGTCTGGGGACTGTAGCGGGCTTCCCCAGTTCCCTGCTCTTGGGCATCTGCTTCGTTTCTGCGTTCTCACTGGGATTATTGCGTGTGTGTGCATTTTGGTTCAGCTCCCCCATCTCCAGGGCTGAGTCCCTGACCAGCCACAGGAAGTAGCCTCTTCAGTCTGCAAATGCTTTTCCTCCTCCGTACTTAACACCGAATCGCATCCGTGTCGGCGTCGAGAGTTTGGAAACTGCAGATGAACAGAAGACAAAAGCCAGAACTACCGGCGGTTCCGTCCCCATTACTGGCTGTGGAGTCCTTCCAGAAATGTCTTCGGTTTCTTCTCGAGAGTGCATTACCCACAGTTCCGTGCCTGCTTATCTTTATTGAATAAATCATAAAAACATTTTCCCCATTACATGAAAATGATCGCACGATATTCCGTAGTGTTGTTGTTCCCTAATTTACAGAGCCTTTTCTCTGAAGCTCATTCTTACGAGTATATAAAACCTGTTATTATAAATGTTTGTTCTTGAGTCCCAGAAATGGAATTTTGGGGTAAGAGGACCGAGTCGGTGTCCAGAAAGGATAAAACGATTCCCACTCGTTCACAGTCCCACAGGGTTGGTCTCATCACAGCCCGTCTCGGAATCGCGTCGTTTTATCTAGAGTGCCGTGAGAACAGTCAGTGAGAAGGGGAATCTCCTCTTCACTGTGTGTTCACTCGTGGAGTCAATAAATACTGACTGAACGCCTGCTGCGCAGCCAGCGCTGCCGCAGGCACCGTGAATGAGGCAATGAGTAAGAACGGCCACAAGCCCCTGCCTTAGGGAGGCCATGTTCCAGTGGGCGAGGGGGTGCAGGATGGACAGTGAACGAGTAAAGAAATAAATCTGCGGACGAGACCATTATGTGGTATGTCGTATTAAGAGAGTTAATAATGCAAATAAATGCTTTCTTTTCCTTTTTTTCAGCTTAGTTTAAAAAATATTTTATTTATTTTATTTTTAGAGAGAAGGGAAGGGAGGGAGAAAGAAAGGGAGACAAACATCAATGTGTGGTTGCCTCTTGCACACCCCCCTACTGGGGAGCTGGCCCGCAACCCAGGCACGTTGCCCTGACTGGGAATCGAACTGGCGACCTTTCAGTTCCCAGGCTCAATCCACTGAGCCACATCAGGCAGGGCTGATAAACAGTTCACATTTTACCTGCTGGCTCTGACTTCCTAAAAGGCACACTTATGAAACACACTCTCGCTCCTGTTTTCCCTTTGTGCTAAAGGCTGATAAAACCCACAGCTTTTCGGTCTCTGCATTCAAAGAGTGTCGGCTCTTTGTCTCACTTAAACTCACAGCAGATGTGCAGACGTGCAAGCACAAGGCCCGAGGGTGACATGGGGATGGGATGGAGGTATAAAGGGCAGCAAGGTCATAGGGAACAGAGGAGTGAGGTCCCCCAGGGGCTGTGACCAATGTCACCGGCCAGCAGGAAACATCTCAGCCACCCCTTTGAAAATAAGTCCAGTGTCACAGACAAACAGGCCTGCAGGATATCAGTTATTTTACCGCCGTGTGATATGGGTCCCGTGTTGCTGCAGGCACCCTCAAAACGATCTCCCATAATCCCGGCCGCCTAGTGTTCATATCTTTTGGTAGGCTCTTACATAATTAAATTAAATCTAAAAAGCCCTGTATGGGTGGCTCAGCTGGTTGGAGTATCATCCCGTACACCAAAAGGTTGCAGGTTTGATCCCTGGTCGGGGTGCATGTGGGAGGCAATTGATCAATGTTCCTCTCTCTCTCCTCCCCCTTCCTTTCTCTCTAACATCAATAAACATATTCTGGGGTGAGGATTTAAAAAATTTAAATAGCTAAGTGACTGGGGGCTACCATACCGGACAGTGCAGCTCCAGGGCACTAATGAGCACTTAGTGGTCACCTGACATGCTAGGCATGGACCGGCCAGCTGTCGCCTATAAAGGGCCAGGTAAATACAGGGTCCGGCAGAAGGGAGGCCTGCTTGAGTGTGGTTGGTGGGGTAATAATATAGTTTTCATTTGAACGTTTCACCTGCAGTGTCATATGGGGTGCTTGAGTGTGATATTGTTATGTTACAGAATGACATGCTTATGATTTTGTAATAAAACAGGGGGCATTATTTTTGCCGGTATTGTAGGCTTTGCCATATTCTCTGTCCCAACAACTCACCTCTGCTGCTGTGGTGCAAAGAGCCACAGACAACGCATAAAATCATGGGCATGGCTGTGTTCCAATAAAACCTTACTTACAAAAGCAGGCAGCGGGCCCTGGCTGGTGTGGCTCAGTGGATTGAGCGCTGGCTGCAAACCAAAGGGTCACAGGTTCGGTTCCCAGTCGGTGCACATGCCTGGCTTGCGGGCCAGTCCCTAGTAGGGGGCACATGAGAAGCAACCAGATATTGATGTTTCTCTCCCTCTCTTTCTCCCTCCTTTCCCCTCTGTCTAAAAATAGATAAATAAAATTAAAACAGAAAACAGGCTGCAGGCCAGACTGGTCTACTGGGAGCTAATATGCCATTTGCTACTCTAGGGAATGTTTGACCTACTATTTTATACTTCGTTGGACTTACTATTTGATTGATTAAGGTGTTTCCCCTCCCTATACCACCACCTTCTTCTTTCTGCCTGAATTATAGACTGAAGGCCGGAGCTACAGCAGCCACCTGGGACCATGAGGCAAACCGTGATGATGGCAGACATATATGTAAGACAGTGGAGCGGAAGTTAGAAGAGGCTGGTCCTGATGGCATTGTGGGCTCCCCAAATGATCCCCGGACTACTGCCTTCCAGACTTTTTTAACGTGAGCAAGAAACAAATGTCTACCTGCAATTCTGATCTTGATGCCCCTCTCTCACTGCCCCACTTCCTCCCTCACTCCACAGAGTGTGCTCACTCACACCCGCACCTTGCACGCTGGATGCTCCAAGCCGCTCCCTGCTCTCTCCCACCTCCTTGCCTTTGCACCTGTCGCGCCGTCCTGCTGGAAAGCCCTCCCATCTGCCCTCTTACCTGTCTGGCAGACTCACTTCCCTTAATGACCCGAAGCCCCTGCCCCAGTACAAACGTTCCCTTCCACCCCTGTATGCCCACACATCAGATCAAACTTTTATTCGCATACTGTTATTGAAGTTTTTTTTTTAATTATTTTTTTAAAGATTGTATTTATTTATTTTTAGACAGAGGGGAAGGGAGGGAGAAAGAGAGGGAGAGAAACAGCAATGTGTGGTTGCCTCCCACATGGCCCCCACTGGGGACCCGGCCCGCAACCCAGGCATGTGCCCCAACCGGGAATTGAACCGGGACTGCCTGGTTCCCAGCCCGCGCTCAATCCACTGAGCCACACCAGCCAGGCTGTTATTGAAGTTTTTTAATTAATGGCTAAAACTATGGTGAAACACAGTAGGTACAAACACTTTCTTCTTCCTTTATTTTTTAAAAGATTTTATTTATTTATTTTTAGACAGAAGGGAAGGGAAGTAGAAAGAGAGGGAGAGAAACATCAATGTGTGGTTGCCTCTCACGCGCACCCTACTGGGGACCTGGCCCACAACCCAGGCAGGTGCCCTGACTGGGATTCGAATCTGTGACCCTTTGGTTCACGGGCCGGCGCTGAGTCCACTGAGCTACACCAGACAGGGCAGCTCTGTTCTTTCTTGTTTCAGTTTTTGCTGTGACCCACAGTAAAAGATATATATATGGACAATAATAGAATAATTAATAAACAATGCAAGAATAAACTCTATTTCACATACTCACAACTGTAAACCTTCTTTTGCTCCATGGTGTGTGTGTGTGTGTGTGTGTGTGTGTGTGTGTGTGTGTGTGTTGACCAGGACATACTTAAACACAAACAGCAGTCCTCAAATCTTTACACTCTCAAAATCATTAAGGACCACAAGGGGCTGTGATTTATGTGGCTTATGTCCATTCATATTTACCATGTTAGAAATAAAAATTGATACATTTAAAAATATTTATTAATGCATTTAAAATAACAATAGTAAACCCATTGCAGTTAACATTTTAAAGTTTTGAATAAAAATAATTTTTCCAAACCAAAAAAAAAAACCTTAATGAGAAGAGTAGCATTTTTTTTTTTTACCACTTTGCTACTCTCTTTAATGTCTGACTCAACGGAAGGCAGCTGGATCCTTGTGGCTGCTTCTGTGTTAGTCACCACACTGCATGCTGGGTAACTTCTGGAAAATTCCAGTGCACACTCAGGGCAGAATGAGAGTGAAAAGGACACGCAATGTTTCAGGGTTAGTATGAAATTAATTCCGACCTCTTGAATGATCTGGCAGAGTCTTGGAAAACCCTAAGACACCCTGAACCATACTTTGAAAACTTGCAGTGATGGACAGGTCCACAGTTTTAAAACTAACAAAGCTCCAAAATTTTATTTTTAAATTATTTTTAAATATTGACATTCAATATTATTTGTATTAGTTTCAGGTGTATAGCTGAGTGGTTAGACAATCATATACTTTACAAAGTGATCCCCCAGATATTTCCAGTACCCACCTGGCCCCATACATAATTATCACAATATTATTGACTATATTCCTTATTTTTACATCCCTGTGACTATTTGGTAACTACTGTGAATGCTGAGAAAGAAGATACCTTCCAAGATGGGCTCCCGGGGGTTAACTGGGCTCCAATTTTCTATTTTATTAAAGATTTTATTTATTTATTTCAGAGAGAGGGGAAGAGAGGGAGACAGAGAGGGAGAGAAACAGCAATGTATGGTTGCCTCTCACATGGCCCTCACTGAGGACCCAGCCTGCAACCCAGGCATGTGCCCTGACAGGGAATCCAACCGGGACCCTCTGGTTCCCAGCCCGCGCTCAATCCACTGAGCTACACCAGCCAGGGCATGGGCTCCAATTTTAAAAACAGCCCAGCAGCCAATTCTACACAGGGTCCTCTCAGGCAATCGCACTTCACAGAGAAGCCGACCCTGAACTTCGCGACTCTGCTCTGCACTTCACTGCACGCGGCACTGTGTTCCTGCCACCTGCGCCAGCCCCTACAGAGCGGTTCCGGGAATCCTATTTCATCCAACAAGACTGAGGCTTTCCCCATTCAGTTGGAGCTGAGCTGCTATAGTCCCATCAACGTCTATATTGACCAGTTAGAGCACCTCCTTCTGACCAATCAGGGAAGCGCTTTTGGACCAATCAAACTGTGAGGATTCGGAGCCCTATTTGCATGAGGAAAAAACCAATCAGGGACCAGGGCCGGGAACTTCTGCCCACAGAAGCAGCTGCCCTGTGTTTCTGAGAGCAATGGGCCAGTCTGGCTGAGCTGAAATGCCGGAGCGGTCCCACCAGAGCACACTGGCACCGGGCAGAGCAGGGCTGTCTGGCCCAAGGGGCGGAGGGCCCCAGGGTTGCCTCACAGCCGTGCTGCATCACAGTTGAGCTGTTCCACAGCCGTGCTGTTTTCTCTGCTGTTCTGTATCACAACTGAGCCATTTTGCACTGAGTTTCCTCCTTTACCACATCCCAAACTGGGGATTCCTGTTGGTGTTGAACTGGCACCAATGGTTGAGCACCAATGGTTGACAGTACCCGCTTTTTTTTTTTTTTTAAGATTTTATTTATTTATTTTAGAGCAGGGAAGCAAGGGAGAGAAACATCAATGTGCGGTTGCCTCTCATGTGCCCCTTGTTGAGGGCCTGGCCTGCAACCCAGGCATGTGTCCTGACTGGGAATCGAACTGGCGACCCTTTAGTTCACAGGCTGGCACTCAATCCACTGAGCCACATGAGCCAAGGCCCAATTTGTACTTCTTCACCTTTTTTTCTCCATTCCCAACTGCTGTCCCCTCTGGCAACCATCAGTCTGTTCTCTGTATCTGTGAATCTGCAAAACCAAAAAGTTTTACCATACATTTGGAGGTGGAACTTGACCTGAACAGACACCCAATCTTAAATTATTTATCCCTGCCCATAGATTGCACCACAGAAGTGTTGAACTGTTGGGTGCCAGCCAGGCTGCCGCAGACCCCACTAGGGCTCCTCAGAATATACAATATATGTTTCTATGCCCTTATTAAAAAATCTAAAAATCCCCCAGTCCAGAACACATCTGGCCTCCAAGGTTTCAAATAAGAGAGCAGTCAAAAATAAAAGTTTCCATACACGGGCATTTCCCCTACAGCACAGGTGGCAAACACAAGGCCTGCGGGCTGAATCCAGCCCTCCACTTTGTTTTATCTGGCCCAGCGCCTTATTTCTACCTGGTGGCAGCACCGAGCTCTCGCTTAACTGTTAAGGAGTAGTTACATTTATACAATCCTAAAATGACATTCGGCCCTTTGAAGACAAACGCGAGGCTGATGTGACCCCTGGTAAAAATGAGTTTGACACCTCTGTTCTACAGTGAATATGCTGTAGCTTATTTATTCTATTTTATATTATATATAAAAATATCCTTATGTTGTATATTGTACAATATAATTATATATAAATAATGGGTATATGTATATATAAAATATATGTATAACGCAGTATTTTATATATATATATATATCTCCACAACCCACAGGCGTGAAGTCACACTTTGGCATTGGCTCACTGCTCATAGAGGAGTTTGAAACATAGAGGTTTGAAAACCTCTACCGGACCTTCTGTGAGCCCCCATGACACACCCACCCTCACCACATGAAGGTCATGGAACTGGTTTGGCTTGCTCCCTGCCTCACCCCCAGCTTCTGGCCTAGGGCCTGGTTAAGCACACAGTAGGTGTTTAATAAACGTTTGTTGAGTGAATAATGAACAAATTGCAAAACAAGGACAGAGTTAGGTCTGTAACCCTGCCTGTGTCTCTCTCCGTAGGACTCAAAAATTCTGCCCATAGCATTTTCAAAGACCGTGGTAGCAGGGCTCCCAGCTCCTATTACCGTCATCCATCGCTACTTCGTCCCAGGTAAATGCCTAAAGCGAGCCCCGCTGCTGGATGACCCAGGACTACATTTCCCACAAGCCTCGGGGCGGGGGACTACATTTCCCATAAGCCTCTTCTCCCGCCAGGTTCTTTGCCCTTCAGCCAAGGGGGGCAGATCATTGTGTATTTGCTACCCTCTACCCGCTAATTCCGTTCTCTCCACCTGCATAATGGTCAGACCCCACGCAGCTTTGGTTTGGGCAGCTCCTCCCTCCGAGCCCGCCTCGAGCAGTGACCCTGCCTCAGTTTCTCCAATAAGACCCCCCGCAGCCTCCGCCCCTCCCCTAGAGCCCAAAACGAAGAGGGCTGTGCACTGCGGCGTTCGCGAGCCGCTGGTCCTGGGTGCACGGAGAGGCCACGGCTGCGCGTTTTGGACCCCTTGGGGTCTTGGACCCCTGCTGGAAGGCAGACGCGGGGGGGCCGGGCTCTGAGCGGGTGTCTGAGTCGCCTCCGCGGTGTGTTGTGAGGCTGCGTCTGGGATGCGCGGCGCGGGGCGGGAGGGACGCCTCACAGGTGCTCGCAGACCACGGAGACATCCGCGCGCAGGGTGGGAGCCGGTGCTTCCGGTGTGTGTGCGGGGCGGGGGCGCTGTGGCCCCCCAGACGGCGGCGGCCTGGCACGTGATGTGTGCGTCCTTGTCTGTTTTGTCTGTGTCCCTGACGCACCGAGTTCCAGTCCCCACTCTGCCACTTCCTGGTTGTATGCCTTGGGGCAGGTGACTGTACCTCGCTGTGCCTCAGTGTCCTCATCTGTACGATGGGGTGATAAAAGTACCTGTCTCAGAGGGCTGCTGTGAGGATTAAAAGGTAATATGTGTACAGCGCAGAGAACAATGTCTGGCGCCGAGTAAAGGCTCCAACGAATAAATATGTAAAATAAACGATGATTATGCATTTTTTGCGTGAGGCAAGTGTCTACGGCTGCGTAACCTCATAGGAAATGTGGGTGTTTGTGTGCATCTTTGTACGTGTTTGGCATCTGCTTGCGTTACGTGTGCCTGTGCGCGATGTGCGACTATGGGGGGTAATGCGTCTTTTGTCACCTTGTGTGAATTGCGTGTGTCTGTCCGTGTGTGTGTATGTTCTCTGTTTTGCCTGTGCTGTGTGTCTGTGTTTCCGTATGTGTATTTGCATGTTACGTTTGGCCTGGGTAGGTATGTGAGGTATTTACGTGTAATTCGTGTGTGATTTGTGGAGCTTGTATGTATCTGTGATCTCTGAATGGGTTGTGTGTGTATAACCATGTAGGAGTCGTGCCTGTCCTTGTGCTTCTGAGTATGCGGTGTGTGTGTGTGTGTGTGTGTGTGTGTGTTCAGGTGGGTGAAATATGGGTCTGTGAGAGCCGTGTGCCTTTTATGTGCCTGTGTGTGTGTGTTGTATTTGTGTGTTTACATGCATGGTATGCTCGCTTCTCCACATATCTGCTGTGTGTGTGTCTATTTGTGCATGTGATCTGTATGTTAGCGCATGTCCTGTGTTTACGTGTCTCTGTGTAGTAGTGCCTGTATTTGTGTAGAGTGTGTGTCTGAGTGTCTGTACGTGCCGCTGTGTCGTGGGGTGTTCTTTGTTGCCCGTACCTGCCTGTGGGGTGTCTGTGATGATGAACGTGTGCCTCAGTGTGTCACCGTGGCGTCTGCGTGGACCTTTGTCTGTGGCGTGCGGGTCTGTGCATTTGGGGCTCTGCTTGGTCCATCGCCTGTGAGGGTCTTTGTGCCGCTTCCCCATCCCTGCGCGGCTGGGTGCATCTGTGCTGGGGGCCAGCCTGCCTATGTCCCCAGTGCAGCCTGTCGTCCCTGCGTCTTTGTGTGTGATGTGGACGTGTCCTCATCTGCTGAGGGCTGTCCACCTTTGTATGTGATGTGCTTGTCTGTGAGGGTCTGTGCGACGTGTGTCAGCCATGCGTGGGCTGCGTATGCCTGCCTGACATCTGCATCTTGGCGTGAAGCACACGTGTCCATGCTGGTGGCATGTCACAGTGGTGTCTGGGACGGGCACGGTGGGCCCTGCGCGCCCCCCACCCCCCATGGTCTGCTCGTCCCTGTCTGTCCCTCCTCCCCTCCCTCCTGGCAGCCAATGCTACTGGGGAACCAGTTGCCATGACGATGCTCCATCCTCCCTCCATCCTTCCTCCTCCCACCCTTCCTCTGACAGGCTTTCTGCTCCCCCAATCCTGGCTGCCCTCGGGGGCGGGGCCCTCGTTCTCCCCCCTCCCATCCTACCCTCGCCCCCCCCAACCCCAGCAACCCCGGCTCCCCAGCTCCTCTCCTCTGTCCTCCTCTCCATCCCTTCATCTATCTGTCCCTTCAAAGAGGGGGAGGGGGGTACCTGAGCCACTAAGAAGCCCCTCCCTCCCCCAGTCCTGTGTCTCCTGCCCCTCTTCCTAGGCCGGGGGGAGGCCAGGGTCGCGCGGGTCCCCATGGCTGGGGGCTGAGGGCCCGCCCCCCCTCCTCCCCAGCCGCCACCACCTCCGCCTCCCTTCCATCATCGGCAAGATGCCTGCCCCTGGCGCCTTCATCTTCCTCGCAGCCGTCTCTGCCTCCGGCTGCCTGGCATCCCCGGCCCACCCGGGTAAGTCTGTCTGGCCATCCAGCTGTCCGGTGGCCCCCACCTCCACCCCGGCCTGCCCAGGGGTCTGTCCGCAGGGTTCTGGCTTCATCACCTGTGTGCATGTCTTCCTGCAGCTGAGCCGGGGCCTGGGGAACCGCGGAGACGGAGCCTCTGTCAACAGGGCCTGTGGGAGGAAGGCTGGGGGCTGGGTGGGGAGGGGGTCCATTTGGGCAACATGTGTGTGTGCGCGCGTGTGTGCGCGCAGGTGTGTGCAGCGAGCCGGGGAAGGACAGGGCCTCTGGGAGAACGGGGGGCCGAGGGAAGGGTACTATTTCTAAGGCAGACACAGCTCAAGAGGCTGTCTCTAGCTTTGGGGAGACCTAAGGCTTCCTGGGGTTCCCTTCTCTGTGGCTTGGGCTAGGGACAGAGGACATGTGTGAGCTCCAAGTGTCCCTAAAAGAGACGTACCTCAACCCCACTAACCAGAGGGTTCCAGCGTGGGGCAAGAGTCTTCTCCCAGCCTGCAAGTGGGGGCTCATCCTCTTCCCCAAACAGGGGGTAATGAGGCTGTCAGTGGGAGCGAATTGTAAATTCTGGGAGCTCCAGGCTCCACTATTACTTCTCCTTTCCTCAGTCCTCACTGGAATTTTTCCAAGCCTGGGGTGATGTGAT
The DNA here is from genome assembly GCA_004026765.1 of Micronycteris hirsuta. Taxonomy (NCBI): domain Eukaryota; kingdom Metazoa; phylum Chordata; class Mammalia; order Chiroptera; family Phyllostomidae; genus Micronycteris; species Micronycteris hirsuta. The sequence goes on along the minus strand of PVJI01007179.1, from coordinate 65,343 downwards.
GGGGGACTGGGGGGGAGTCCCAGTTTGGGGAGAGAAGAGAGACCCCACCCCCAATCACTTGAGAAGGCTCCAAACTACAACTCCCACAATGCGCTGGGCCATCCGGCTCCTCTGCCAAGGGGCTGCTGGCTGCAGAGCATCATGGGAGTTGTAGTCAAGACTGGCCGGGATGGGAGGGGCGAGGCGTCCGGGTGCCAGGGGCTTCAAGCCGGGACGCCAGCCCAGCCCTGTGCCCACAGATGGATTCGCCCTGGGCCGGGCCCCTCTGGCTCCTCCCTACGCCGTGGTCCTCATTTCCTGCTCCGGTCTACTGGCCTTCATCTTCCTCCTCCTCACCTGTCTGTGCTGCAAACGGGGTGATGTCGGCTTCAAGGTGAGGGGCACGAGAGGGTTCAAGGTGGGGAGGAAGACCCCAGCAAGGCCTTTGCCCCCAACCCAGGTGGTTGGTGAGGGAGAGCGGCAGTCAGTCCGAGCGCACCTTTGCTCCTGAAGTTACGGCAAGGTCCGGAGGCTTGGGATGGAAATTGGACTGGGACTGGAGACAGGTCCGAGAAAGATGGGGAGGCGCGCTTGCACGAAGGACGATGGCGGGTCTCAGCCCTGTGTTCTCTCCTCCTCACCCCTCCCGGCGCCAGGAGTTTGAGAACCCTGAAGGGGAGGACTGCTCTGGGGAGTACACTCCCCCAGCGGAGGAGACCTCCTCCTCACAGTCGCTGCCTGATGTCTACATTCTCCCGCTGGCGGAGGTCTCCCTGCCGATGCCTGCTCCGCAGCCTTCACACTCAGGTGCTGCCCCCTGCCCTGCCTGGGATCCCATGGTCCTGAGGGTCTTCCCTTTAGGGGCCCGGCGGCTGAGACCCCAAGCAGCCAAGGGGAAAAGTGCAGGTGGAAGCCCCATTATCCTGACCCTAGAGGGAGTCAGAGATTATCTGAGTGGAAGCCACTGCTTAATCCCAAACCGCATTTGGGGATTCTTGTGTGGGACGAAGAATGGTGAGGGCAGCTGAGGTCTCCATCTCAGAGGCAGCCAATGGCAGGCTGAAGTCGTGTCACAGGATCTTGGGATGTCAAAGGGGAGGACGGATTGGATACTGGAACCTGTGGGCAGCCAATGAGGAGGCTGAGGTCCCATCATTGGAATGTTGGGGGCAGCCAATGGAGGGAGAGACTGGTGTCTGCTTTGACACCCCAGTCCCCAGGAGTGGAGAGGTATCATTGGCACTTCGGAGGGGAGAGAAGCTCAAGAGCACCCCTCCCCTTTGCTCCTCCCTAGACATGACCACTCCCCTGGGCCTTAGCCGCCAGCACCTCAGCTACCTACAAGAGATTGGGAGTGGCTGGTTTGGGAAGGTGAGTGGGCTGGCAGTGGGCGGCAGGGGACCATACAACCCCGGGGTTGTACTCCTGTTCTGTGTCCATTCCCCTGTTCCTACCACTTCTCATCTGATCCCCCCCTCCTCCCCCTGACTCCTCAGCCCACCCATCACCCTCACATCTATCCACCTCTCCCCCACTCCCACCCACCCCATCTCCCCACATCTGTCCGTCAGCGAGTCCCTCCTCACTCCATTGATCACTCCGCCTCGCCACGTGGCTCTCCACGCGCCCGTCTGTCCATCCTTCCATCCGTCCCTGCGTCCGTCGGACTCTGGGCCTGTGAGTCTCTCACCCCGTGTTTGGTGGGGGACGAGGGTGGTGGTGGGATATGAGGGGACAGCCTGAAAAGACGGGGAAGTTGGGAGACTTCGGTGGTGTGGAGGTGGTCCCAGGGGAGGGCCCCCCCAATCACTTGAGAAGGCTCCAAACTACAGCTCCCACAATGCACTTCTCAAGGGGGAGGGGTGTGGGGAAGCCACAGGTGCTGACTCCTGGGTCCTCTTGACCAGGTGATCCTGGGAGAGATCTTCTCGGACTACACCCCAGCCCAGGTGGTGGTGAAAGAGCTCCGGGCCAGCGCAGGGCCCCTGGAGCAGCGCAAGTTCATCTCAGAAGCCCAACCCTACAGGTATGCTACACGTGGGGCCTGGAGGCCCAAGAATCCAGGTGTGCGCCTGGAGGAGGGGACGTCTGGGAGTGGGAGGAGTGTGGTGTGGGCTGCAACCTGGGTTCAAATCCTGGATCTACCTCTTCCGGGCTGTGCTATTTAGTAAGGAGAGCTTCCCTCTCTGAGCCTCAGGTTCTTTCTTGGGACAGAGCCAGGTATGTGAAAGGCCGTATGAAGAGGGCAAGGAGAGGACACAGGAGCAGAGCTGGAGGCCTGCCCTCTCCACTCTGAACCTCAGTGTCTTTGTCTGGGACGTGAGCCCGGGAAGCCCGAGCGTTGCCGTGTAGAGGGCAGCTGAGAGGATGTGGGGTCAGCCTGTGGGAAGCACTGGGTGCATCTTCGGGCTCCTGCTTTTGGGTGAGGGAGGGTAGAACCTGAATCACAGAGCAGGGCCCTGAGCAGGCACCCCAGATAGTCACTGAGGGGCTCTGTCCCCTCTCCCCCACCCCCACTGGCCCAGGAGGTCTGAGAAAGCAGGATCCTGTCCCTTTGCTGCTTGGTCTCCCCTCTACTCCGAAGGCCTCTAGATAAACATGTATTAAGTGAGCGCCTTGGGCCGTAGTACATTCGCTGTAATGGGAAGGGTGAGAATACAGAGACCCCTTGTCAGACAGTTTAAAACTGGGATTTACCCCGAGAGACCCGGACACTGTACTTTAACACTCCCTTGCTCTAAAACCTCCATGGCTGCCCGGCTGGTGTAGCTCAGTGGATTGAGCGCGGGCTGGGAACCAAAGAGTCCCGGTTCGATTCCAGGTCGGGGCACATGCCTGGGTTGCAGGCCGGGTCCCCGGTGAGGGCCATGTGAGAGGCGACCATACACTGCTGTTTCTCTCCCTCTCTTTCTCCCTCCCTTCTCCTCTAAAAATAAATAAATAAAAATCTAAAAAAAAAAAAGATTAAAACCTCCGTGGCTCCCTATTGCCCACAGGAGTCCCCCACTCCTCTGTACAGCCCACAGGCCCTGCACAGCCTGACCCCATGCCCTTCCTGCCACTGGACCCCCTCCTCACTAACCGTTCCCCTGCTGGCACGGCAGCCTCCTTCTGCCTCCGGACCCTTGCTGGCCCTTGCCATTCCCTCTGGGATAGCAGTCCTGGCTCAGCGACCCCAGCTTCAGACCCTTCCCCTCCTCAGGTCTCAGCTCAGAGAGGCCTCCACACACACACACACACGCACGCACGCACACGCACACACGGCAGATCCTGGGCTCCCCCATCACACCAACTCATGTTTTCTTCATAACACGTATCCAGTCTGTCATTTTTTAAAAATATTTTATTTTTTTAAAGATTTTATTTTTAGAGAGAGAGAAAAACATCAATGTGTGGTTGCATCTTATGCACCCCCTACTGGGGACCTGGCCTGCAACCCAGGCATGTGCCCTGACTGGGAACTGAACCAGCGACCCTTTGGTTCGAAGGCCAACGCTCAATCCACTGAGCCACACCAGCCAGGGCCGGTTTGTCGTTTGTGTGTGTTTTTTTTAATCTGCTTAGTTGCTTATTTGCCTGTCTCTGCTGGCAACCACTAGTCACATATGGCTACTTAAATTTGTGTTAAATAAAATCAAGTTAAAAATTCATTTCTGCAGCCACACTAGCCCCATTTCAGGGGCTCGGTGGCTGCAGGTGGCCAGTGGCTCCCACATGAGACAGCTCGGGCCCAGAGCACTCCCACCATCACAGAGAGCTCAGTTGGAGGGTGCAGGGCCACCCTGACAGCCGGGGGTCCATACTGTCACCTGAGCGAGCAAAAGTGCCATTGGCCCTCGGTAGACCTAGCGAGCCAGAGATCTGAGATCAAATCCCAGCTCTGCCACCGTTCCCAGCTGCGTGACCCTGGGCAAGTCGCTTGGCTTCTCCGAGCCTCCGTTCCCGCTGGATTGCATGGGAAACCAGCCTGCCCCGCAGGGCTGCTGGGCAGGTTTGGTAACAGTGGTGACGGTTGGCCTTGGCTCAGATGAGTGGCAGTGCAGGGGGCCCGGGCTTCCACCTATGTGTGCAGTCCTAAGTCTCCCGCCGGTTTTCCAGCCCCTGAGCAGACTGGGTCCGTGGCAGCAGCAGGAACCAGAGGCAATGGTCTCCCGAGTGGGTGAGGTTGACTCAAACACCGGTTGTGGACGGCCGGGCCCCGGGCCCGCAGTGCATGAGTGGCCCTGCGTCCCAACAGGCACCAGAGGGGAAATAGCCGACAAGCGCCTACCCTGAGCCAGGCTCCGGGCTGCAAGCCTGGAACGTTCTCATCGCCCCACAGGCCCCAGGCCGTGTGGCAAGGGGACAGCCTTCATTCCACACAATTTCTTTTTAATTTTAATTTTTTTTTTTAGAGAGGGGAAGGGAGGGAAAAAGAGGGAGAGAAATATCAATGCGTGGCTGCCTCTCATGTGCCCGACACCAGGGACCTGGCCCACCACCCAGGCATGTGCCTTGACCGGGAATCGAACCAGCAACCGCAGGCCAGCGCTTAGTCCACTAAGCCACACCAGCCAGGGCTCGATCCACACATTTCTATGGAATACCCACTGGTCTAAAGCACTGGGGATGCGGCTACATGAACAAAAAGCCCCAAACCCTTGTTTTAGTAGAGCTCATTGCATAGTGGAAGGAGAGGCACCCTCAGTGTTGGAAGTCAGTGAGGTTTCGGGGGCAAACAATGTTGAAGCCGAGGCCCGAGGGATGAGGAGGACTGTGTTAGGGGAGGGGGTGATCCCCAGGAAAAAGTCAGGGCAAAGGCCTGGGGCCTCTGTGTGTGTCTGGGGAGGGGCACCCCCGGCGTTGGAACTGATGCTGGGCAGGGTGGCAGGGCCAGGGCGGGCTGAGGAATAAGCCACGCGGGCATGCTGGGGAGCCATGGACAACGACCGTGGTCAGCAGCTGCCCGAAAGGGAGAGACGGGAGGCCAGGAGGAGAGGGGAGAGAGGCTGGGGTATGAGGAGGAGGCTTGAGCCGGGGCTGCAGGGAGAGGAGGGG
>PVJI01007179.1:0-60227 GCA_004026765.1 Micronycteris hirsuta | reverse complement strand
GCCAGCTGGTGAGGGTCTGTGGAGAGGAGAGGGGGGGGCCGGGGGAGGCCTGGGGTCCCAGGACGCTTTGGCAAACACCTGATCATCATCACAGCGACACCTGTGTGTCTGGTAGCACCCACTCCACAGGTGGTGCCACTGGACAAGTGGATCGAAGGGGTGCTATCACCCCCGAAGCTCAGAGGGGCCGCCCTTCCTCCCCTCTGACTGGCTGTAGGTGTGGATGCTGGGTGGGGGGTGTGGTGGTGGCGCTGACCCCTGCCTGCCTTCCCTCCCAGGGGGACCTGAAGCGTTACCTTCGGGCCCAGCGGCCCCCGGAAGGCCTATCCCCTGAGCTGCCCCCTCGAGACCTGCGGACCCTGCAGAGGATGGGCCTGGAGATCGCCCGAGGGCTGGCGCACCTCCACTCTCACAACTACGTGCACAGGTGGTCACTGGGGAGCCCCGGGGAGGGATTTGGGGGGGGAGGCCACAGGGGAGGGACTCAAGGAGCCCAGGAGGCTGAAGTGGCAGGACACCAAAGGGGAAAATCCTGGAGGAGCCAGGGAGGTGGAGGGGTCCGGGTTGGAGAGGAGGAAAGGAGGGAGGGGCGGAGTCCGGAAAGTGGGCAGAACCTAGGCCTTGGGGAGACTGCCCCGGGCTGCCCCTTTCTCACCTGGCCCCCTTGACTGGCAACCAGCGACCTGGCCCTGCGCAACTGCCTGTTGACCTCTGACCTCACTGTGCGCATCGGAGATTATGGGCTGGCCCACAGCAACTACAAGGTGGGGGTTGCCCACCTCCCATCTGGGCTGGGGGCGGTGGGGGGTGTCTGGACCTGTCTGACCCTTCCCTCTGCTGCCCCCCGCCCCCAGGAGGACTACTACCTGACCCCGGAGCGCCTGTGGATCCCGCTGCGCTGGGCAGCGCCGGAGCTCCTCGGGGAGCTCCACGGGACCTTCATGGTGGTGGACCAGAGCCGGGAGAGCAACATCTGGTGAGGGCCCGGGCCGCAGGGGGCCTGGCAGGGCCACGGGGATGGCACCCGATTCCGTGGACGGGGAAATGTGGGCCCAGAAGGGTGGCCCCCAGGAGGGTGGGGGTGGGGCCCTGACCTCTGTCTGTCCTCTGCTCCCTGCAGGTCCCTGGGGGTGACTCTGTGGGAGCTGTTTGAGTTTGGGGCACAGCCCTACCGCCACCTGTCCGACGAGGAGGTCCTTGCCTTTGTCGTCCGCCAGCAGCACGTCAAGCTGGCCCGGCCCCGGCTCAAGCTGCCCTATGCGGACTACTGGTGAGCGCAGGGCCTGGCGCACCCCCGCCTCCCACCCCCTGCCCCAGAACGGCCCCAGGACACCCCGCCTCCCCGCACACACCCCCACGATCTGCAACCACTCGCCCCTGGAGTGGTGCAGGCGTGTCCCCACCCCTTCTGCCACCATCTGCTACTTGGTAGCTGCTGCTGGGGCACAGGTGGCGGAGCTGGTGTTTGAACCCGTGTTTCTTCAGCCCAAGAAGGGCCCTGCTGCTTGCTTTTCTCTGGCTCCAGAGTGCGCAGCCCAAACCAGAAGGTCGCCTTAATTGTCATTGCCTCACATCGGCCTCGCTGTCCTCTCCCTCTGGGACCCTGTCCCTTTATCCTCTAGGTCCCTGTCCTTCTCTATTGGGTGTCTCTAGCTTCCTCTGGGTTTCTGTCCCCCTCTCCCTGGGTCTCTGCCCACACCAGAGGCCCCCGCACCCCAGGACCCTGCCCCACTCCTGCCTCCCCCCTCTCCCCCAGGTACGACATCCTGCAGTCCTGCTGGCGGCCACCTGCCCAGCGCCCCTCAGCCTCTGATCTCCAGCTGCAGCTTACCTACCTGCTCTCTGAGCGGCCCCCACGGCCACCGCCCCCGCCCCCCCGAGACGGTCCCTTCCCCTGGCCCTGGCCCGCCACCCACAGCGCGCCCCGCCCGGGCACCCTTTCCTCGCCATTCCCCCTTTTGGATGGCTTCCCTGGGGCTGACCCTGACGACGTGCTCACGGTCACCGAGAGCAGCCGTGGCCTCAACCTTGAGTGCCTGTGGGAGAAGGCACGGCGGGGGGCCGGCCGGGGCGGGGGGGCGCCACCCTGGCAGCCGGCGTCCGCGCCCCCGGCCCCCCACGCCAACCCCTCCAACCCTTTCTACGAGGCGCTGTCCGCGCCCAGCGTGCTGCCGGTCATCAGCGCCCGCAGCCCCTCCGTGAGCAGCGAATACTACATCCGCCTGGAGGAGCACGGCTCCCCACCCGAACCCCTCTTCCCCAATGACTGGGACCCTCTAGATACAGGAGTACCTGCTCCCCAGGCCCCCCAGGCCCCCGCTGAGGTCCCCCAGCTGGTGTCCGAGACCTGGGCCTCCCCCCTTTTCCCTGCGCCCCGGCCCTTCCCGGCCCAGTCCTCGGCCTCAGGCAGCTTCCTCCTGAGCGGCTGGGACCCCGAGGGCCGGGGCGCTGGGGAGACCCTGGCGGGAGACCCTGCCGAGGTGCTGGGGGAGCGGGGGGCCGCGTGGGCCGAGGAGGAAGAGGAGGAGGAGGAGGGCAGCTCCCCAGGAGAGGACAGCAGCAGCCTCGGGGGTGGCCCCAGCCGCCGAGGACCCCTACCCTGCCCCCTGTGCAGCCGCGAGGGGGCTTGCTCCTGCTTGCCCTTGGAGCGGGGGGACGCCGTCTCTGGCTGGGGGGGCCATCCTGCTCTTGGCTGCTCCCACCCCCCAGAAGACGACTCATCCCTGAGGGCAGAGCGGGGCTCCCTGGCCGACCTGCCCCTGCCCCCCCCCTCTTCGGCCCCCCCCGAGTTTCTGGACCCCCTCATGGGGGCGGCGGCGCCCCAGTACCCCGGGCGGGGGCCACCACCTGCTCCCCCCCCCCCGCCGCCACCTCCCCGGGCCCCCACGGACCCCGCCGTGTCCCCAGACCCCCCTTCGGCCGTGGCCAGTCCCGGCTCAGGCCTGTCATCTCCGGGCCCCAAGCCGGGGGACAGCGGCTACGAGACCGAGACCCCTTTTTCCCCCGAGGGAGCCTTCCCAGGTGGGGGGGCGGCCGAGGAGGAAGGGGTCCCTCGGCCACGGGCTCCCCCCGAGCCACCCGACCCGGGAGCGCCCCGGCCGCCCCCAGACCCGGGTCCCCTCCCACCTCCGGGGACCCGGGAGAAGCCAACCTTCGTAGTTCAAGTGAGCACCGAGCAGCTGTTGATGTCTCTGCGGGAGGACGTGACAAGGAACCTCCTGGGGGAGAAGGCGACATCCCCCCGAGAGACAGAGACGGGGCCCAGGAAGGCAGGGAGAGGCCCCGGCCACAGAGAGAAAGCCCCGGGCCTGAGCTGGGACCCCACAGTCCTGGGCAGCGGGAAGAGAGTCTCAAGCCCGAGCGAGGACCTGAGCCTCCCCATGAATGGGGTGACAGTGTTGGAGAACGGGGCACAGACAGCCCCAGGCACCAAGGAGAAGGTGGTGGAGAATGGGGACCCGGGGTCCCCAGAGAGAGAAGAGACAGTGCTGGAGAATGGGGAGCTGACACCCCCAAGGAGGGAGGAGACAGTGCTGCAGAATGGGGAGCTGAGGTCCCCAGAGAGAGAAGAGACAGTGCTGGTGAATGGGGGCCTGACACCCCAAAAGATGGAGGAGACGGTGTCAGAGAATGGGGGCCTGAGGCTCCCCAGGAGCACCGAGAGGCTGCCAGAGACTGGGCCTTGGAGAGCCCCAGGGCCCTGGGAGAAGACGCCAGAGAATGGAGGTCCAGCCCCCATGATCGGGGAGCCAGCCCCAGAGACCTTCGTGGAGAGAGCCCCCACACCCGGCGCAGTGGCCTTGCCCCAGAATGGCGGGGAGACAGCCCCTGGCCCCACTGGCCAAGCCCCCAGGAGCGGGGCGCCGGAACTGGGGACCAAGAGGAGAGCCCCAGAGATTGGGGGGGCGTTGAGAGCCCCCGGGGCTGGGAGGCTGGACCTCGGGAGTGGGGGCCGAGCCCCAGTGGGCATGGGGATGGCCCCCGGCGGCGGCCTCGGAAACGGCGTGGACGCAAAGGCCGGATGGGTAGACAACATGAGGCCGCAGCTGCCTCTGCCTCTGCCGCCGCCGCCGCCGCTGGAAGCGCAGCTGAGGAGGCCGGAGCCAGCGCCCCAGAGAGCCAGGCTGGAGGCAGCCTCCGAGGGCGAGCCCGGGGCCCTAGACAGCAGGGTCGGCGGAGACCCGGCACCCAACGGAGGCGGGGACCCCCCCAAGCCCGAGAGGAAGGGCCCCGAGATGCCACGACTGTTCTTGGACTTGGGACCCCCTCAGGGGAACAGCGAGCAGATCAAAGGTGAGGAGGCTGCCGGGAGCATGGGAGTGAGGTTGGGGGCCTCAGGAGCACAGCTGAGAATCTCAGGCTCCTGGGTAGCAGACAAGTCAGGCTGGCGGTGACAAGGGCAGACACACTGGAGCCACACCACTGGGGCTCACATCCCTAGCTCTGTGACCTTGGACAAATGACTTGACTTCTCTGGGCCTTGATTTTCCTATCTGCCAAAGAAATGGGGGACAAGTATAGTACCTACCTAGTAGGGTTGTGAGTTAAGACATTCAGTGCCTCTTAAACACCCGCTCTTATTATTGCAATTCACAGACCAGGGGCCTCAAATTCAGATGCCCACAAGGGCCGGACAGTATTGGAAAATGAATGAGGTCACCAGGCATAGGTTGGGTGGGAGTTGGAGAAGAAATGCAGCCACTTCTCAGTTCCATTTACGGACGTCCATTCGGGGTTGCCAAATCTGCTGCTTCTCCCTTTCAAACCAGAGCTCTTGGTGTTTCAAAGGCTGAAACCAATTCAACCAAAACTGATCTGTGTGATCTCTGGTTTCAACTTTCCAACAAGCTTAGGCATCTGTCAAGGGTGTCAGGCCCTGAGCTGCCCACAGCTGGGACCCAGGGAGTCTTGGGTCTGCCCTGCCTCCGTGGGGTTGGGGACCTGGAAGCTGCAGAAATGCCTTTTCTGGACATTGAATGTGGATAGGAACACAGGAGGTGTTTTATCACAGAGGGGATGAGTGAGGAGAAGGTAAATGAAGAGTAAAGATCAGCTGAATAAGAAAAGGAAGTTCCTGGCAGAAGGAACAGCCATGCCAAGGCTCAGAGGTGGGGGGATGGGGAGGTGGTCCATGTGGCTGGATGGAAGCCACATGTAGGCATAGGGACTGTGGTTCCACTGGAACCACCCGCAGGCCTGGTTTCCTTAAATACTGGCATGAAAGTTATAAGTGACCGGGCCCTGTTTTATATTGGCAAACTCTCAGCCATGCTAGAGTGAAGGGTTACATCTCTGTCTACCCGAGGAGCCTGTGGCTCGGGAGAGAAAGGTCAGGAAGCAGTCTGGGCCGGGAATGCCCCTTCCTCAGAGCCCGTGGTATCAGCACGCTTCCTTGAGGTTGCTGTGGGAGCTTACGATCAGCTGTGTCAGGAAAGAAGTAGCTTTAAAAAAAATTTTTTTAAATTTATTTTTAGAGAGAAAGTATTGGTTGGGAGAGAAATGTTGATGTGTGAGAGATACATAGATTAATTGCCTCTCACACGCCCCCAACTGGGGACCTGGCCTGCAACCCAGGCATGTGCCCTGACTGGGAATTGTACCAGTGACCCTTTGGTTCACAGGCCAGTGCTCAATCCACTGAGCCACACCAGCCAGGGCTGCTTTCTTTCTTTCTTTCTTTTTTTTAACCGGTGAACTCCTACTCTTCTTTCAAGACCCCACTCAAAATTCTAAGGCCGCATCCTGTCCTTCCTCTGGGTAGCCACAGCCCCTGGTCGCTCTACAGCAACCCCCACCCCATCACCCGGAGATGGGTAGTCAGGGAGGTGACTCTGGAGCAGACATGCAGGAAATGAGCCCCGTGGACGTCAAGAGTAGGGCACTGAAATGGGCACTAACTTGGCCCACTTAGGGAACAGCAAAAGGCCAGTGACAATGGAGCGGAGTGAATGAGGGGAGGAGAAGAGGAGAGTCATCCGGTCCCCACCGTCACCGCTCCCCCAGGGCCTAGCACACAGTTCACACATGTCCAAATGGGATGAGTGGCCCCTGTCCTCTTACCAGAACGGAAACAGAGGCTCAGAGAGGTGGGTCTCCTTGTCCAGGGGCACACAGCAAGTGAGCAGGTTGGGCTTGGGATTCGAAGCCAGGTTCCCTTCTCTAGGGACCTGAAGCCCTTCCTTCCCAGCAGGGTGAGATCAGGGAGTCTAAGGGCAGGGAAAGGGCCTAAGAGATGTTTAGACAATTCACTTTTGCCTCGTGACTGAGGGCCAGAGAAGGAAAGTACCTTGGTCAACATCACAGCAGGGATTAATTCATTCAGTAATTCTACAAATATTGACAGTATTTCTACATGCTTAGGGCTTGGGGGTGCGGCCAGAACAGGTGGGACTCAGTCTCTGTTCAGTGGAAAGGCAAGCATGAATCCCATCGCCACAGATATAGAATTATACACCGAGATAATCTACTCGGGAGAAGTGCTTGGCGCCACGAGGTGCAGAGCTGGCGGCCTGATGGTGACCTCCTGGGAGATCTCTGAAGGCTCTGAAAGCCCAGAGATAGCTGGAGAATGAATAGGACTTGAGTTAGAACAGGAAGTTCCAGGCAGAGGGAACAGCCTATGCAAAGGCTCAAAGGTGGGAGGAACAGGGAGGTGGTCCGTGTAGCTGCGTGGAAGTCAAGCGAGAATGAGGTGGGGAAGGGCCTGGAGAGGTCAGCAGGGCCAGGGCACTCGGGCCTGGTGGGCCGCGGGGAGAAGCTGGCACTGGGGAGCCCTGGGGAGGGTTAAGCACTGGGGTCCGGGGAAGATCTCTCCCGCTCTGAGTGGAGAAAGGCCCCAGTGCAGCCCTCGGGTTCACAAGGAGAGAAACAGGCTCAGATTGTGGTTTGAGATTACCTGAGGACACAGCTGGACGGGAGGGCATGCCTCAATTTCCCCAGGAACAGGGGCTCACCGGGTCTCTCTTCTCGCAGCCAAGCTCTCGCGGCTGTCGCTGGCGCTGCCGCCGCTCACGCTCACGCCGTTCCCGGGCCCGGGCCCGCGACGGCCCCCGTGGGAGGGCGCGGACGGCGGGGCGGCTGGCGGGGAGGCCGGCGGGGTGGGGGCACCGGGGCCGGCGGAGGAGGACGGGGAGGACGAGGACGAGGAGGAGGACGAGGAGGCGGCGGGCGCGGCGGGGCCGCGGGGCCCCGGGAGGTCGCGGGCAGCCCTGGTGCCGGTCGTGGTGAGCAGCGCCGACGCGGACGCGGCCCGCCCGTTGCGGGGGCTGCTCAAGTCTCCGCGCGGGGCCGACGAGCCCGAGGACAGCGAGCTGGAGAGGAAGCGCAAGATGGTCTCCTTCCACGGGGACGTGACCGTCTACCTCTTCGACCAGGTGCGCGGCGGCGGGGGGCGGAGGGAGGAGGGAGGGGGAAACACGTGCGGGGGCGGGGCCTGTCGGGTGTGGGCGGGGCCTGGGGACTGACTGGCCGGGGAATGCGGCGAGATTGGAGAATGAGATGAGGCCTTGAGTGTGAAGGCGGGGCGAGGAGGATGGGCGGAGCCCAGAGCGTGGGTGGAGAGTGAGGGTGGATCTGGAAGGGAGGATAGTGAGGGCGGAGTCTGGAAGGAGGCCAGGAAGAAAGCTTTGAGAAGATTGAGGTGTGGTGGCCTGGTCGATGGAAGGGCGGAGCCTAGTGAAGTTTGGGGCGGGGTTTATACACCCGCGCTCTGGTGGCAGAGGCTAAGGGGGCTGGCACAGGATGGATCGGGCCACGGAGAGCCTGCAGGTAGGGCTTAAGAGATGCGGCTTGTGTAAAGATGGTTTGGAGCAAGTTAAAGGATGAGCTGAGCTAAAGGACTGGGGCGGGGCCTAAAGAAATGGGTTGAGGATTGTGTAACTATGTTTGGGGAGGCGGCAGGTAGTGCAGAAGGAAAAGGGGAGGGAGGGAGGGGTGGTGCTTTTGGACTAGGGCTGTGTCTAAATGAACCTGAGGTGGGCCAAACGGGCTGAGGTCCCGAGATGCGTGAGAACAGGGTCAAGAGCTGGGGCTTGAGCCACTGAAACTAAAGGATGGGGCTTGGAGGGCCGGGCTTAGGGGCCCAGGGGAAGGTCAGGAGATGTGCAAGATGGGATAGGAGTTCGGAGGTAGTTCTCCGAACTTCCCGCAGCAGCAGGTAGTTCTGGGGCCCGAATTTGGATTTTGCAGCCGAGATCTCGGAGGTAGGTTGGGGTCAAGGAGACAAGGCGGGATTTACGGAGACAGTTGTGGGTTCGGGGCTCTCATGCTGGCAGCACATTAAGGAGCAAGGAGAGAATTCCTGCGGTGGGGGGCTTAGGTGTATGTGGGCGGGACTCCGCAGTGGGGGGAGGAGCCTCGGGCGGGGCTGGGGTTAAGGCTGAACTGAGGCTTCTGAGACAGGTTAGGGAGATTAGGGGGCGCAGCCATCTCCAGAGCATGAAATAATAAACTCCAAATTAGAGAGGTTTGCTGCTGGTTGGGATGCAGTGGTAGGATGTGACATTCGCCCCCTCTTCCCTCCCCTAATCTGTCTTCACAGGAGACGCCAACCAACGAGCTGAGCGTCCAGGGCCCCCCCGAGGGGGACACGGACCCATCAACGCCGCCAGCGCCCCCGACGCCTCCCCACCCCGCCACCCCCGGCGATGGGTTTCCCAGCAACGACAGCGGCTTTGGTGAGGAGTGGGACCGGACCCGGAGGTGGGGCAGAGTTGAGGGTGGGGCCTGAACAGGGGGCGGGGTCTGAGGTTGGCCGCTGAAGGGGACTCCAGAGGTGTCTGAGGATCTGATCTCGTCCTCTCCTCTTACCCCTTGCGCTAGGAGGCAGTTTCGAGTGGGCGGAGGATTTCCCCCTCCTCCCCCCGCCAGGGCCCCCCCTGTGCTTCTCCCGCTTCTCCGTCTCGCCTGCGCTGGAGACCCCGGGGCCCCCCACCCGGGCCCCCGACGCCAGGCCCGCAGGTACGGTGCTTCAGATCCTCGGGCCTGCCCCGACCTCTGTCGAGCTTTCTCTGCCCCCGTCTTCTCCATCTCTCTCCCTCCACATTCTTGTCCCCACCTCTGAATGTCCCTGCCGTCCCCTCCCTGGTCTCCTCCTTCCCTTCTCTGTCAACACACTGCTCATCCCTGAGACCCCACCCAACTCTGGAACCAGCGCAGACCGGGCGGTGCCCATCAGATGCGCCTTCCTAAGCCTCAGTTTTCCCTTCTGTAAGGACCTCCCCGAAGTCTTTCCCGTTTTCGCCCTGTCTCTGGGTCAGGCTCCGGCCTGGCACTTGCAGCACCCTCACCCAGCCTCCCTTCGGGAGTCCACCGATCAGAGGCAGACTAGGAGAGGACGCCAGCGTGCTCCCAGCTGGTGTGAACCTGAGCGAGAGAACCTGGCCAGGAGTCCAGCAATACCCACAAGGGTAGTGCGGCTAAGAGGAAGAGCAGGCACTCACGGAGAGCCTACCGTGTGCTCGCCACGTCTTAACCCATTTGATCCTCACTACGATGCCTTGGGGTGGATGTTAGCTGCATCCCCACTTTACAGAAGAGGATACCCAGGGACAGAGGGGAATAAGGAACCGGGATGCAGACGCCAGCTGCCTGGCCCGCGTCCATGTCCTCTCCAGTGGTCAGTTTGTCCAGGTCCTTTCTTGCGGTGTTTCACATACGCCACACCGCTAATCGTCACCACCTCCTTGGGAGAGGGGCATGCCACCTTTCGTTTTTGACTGTCTGAAAGCTTAGGCCGTTCTCACAGAGAAGCGGACGCAGCGTGTCTCAGGGCGGGACTGGGGCTAGAGGGAGGAGACCCAGACTCTCTGCTGCCCCCTGCTGCCTATGCAAAGAAATCCCCTGGATGCCAGGCTTGCCCTGGGCCAGGCAGGCGCAGGTGTTCCTCCTGATGGTGCTGAGGAGGGAGAAGGTGCAATTGCACCATTTCAGTGCTGCTTCCGTTCCCGCTTTCCCAAACCGTGCCTGAGTCCAGGACTTGGCCTTACCACTTCTTGGCTAAGGTTCGTAAGGTGAGTCGCTTTCCCTTGCTGTGCCTCCGTTTCCTCATCTGTGGAATGGGGATAATAACAAGCTCAGACTCAGAAGATTGCTGCGGGGGTTACATGGTTTCATCCTCCCCCTGCACGGAGCCTGAGCCCGTAGCAGTGGGCGGTCTCCAACTGGCAGCTGTTGCTGCGCTTCAATAAGTAGGTGTCTATGAGCATCGACCGTGCGCATGCGCTGTGCTGGGCAGCGGGATTCCACGCAGAGCAAGATCAGTGCGCCCTGGCCCCGCCCCCAGACTCCGGCCCCACCAGCCTCTGGGGAAGTGGGTGACAAGAGGAAAGGGCTTTGTCTCCCTGGTGGAAGTGCCATTGAACTAAGGACTCGAAGGGTTGACGTCATTAGCTAGGAGAAAAGGAAGGGGATGGGGAGCTAGCAGACTGAACAGCTTGCACCAAGGGCCTGAGGCAGGAGAAAGCTTGGCCGGCTTAAGGGACAGAAGGGAAGCCGTGTGTCTGGGGGTGGCTTGAAGGGGGGGGGCGGGTGGAGGGCGGCAAGAGGGGGCGGGGAAGACCCTGTAGGGCTTGGAGGTGGGGGCTTAGTCCTGGGGGCATTAGGCAGCCCTGGGAGGGCTGTGACAGAGGAAGGGCCAACTGGGCCCCGGGTGGAGAAGGACCTCCCCGCCCTGGGGCCACGGGAGGGCTGACTGGTGGCTGGGAAGGAGGCCGGGTCACAGGCCAGGAGGGAGGTACAAGTACACTTGGAGCCAAGGGCAGGGCTGGGGCCGACTCTCAGGCTTTGCCCCAAATGTCACTTCCTCCCAGAGGCCTTCTCTGAGGCCCCCATGAGGACAGGACGGGGTGGGTTGCAAGGCATGGGGACAGGGGCCAAGTGGTGAGTCAGGGCCGGGGCTGGCAGGGCCAGCAGTGGTGATGATGTCACCATGAATCACCCGGAGGGGAGAGGGAGGGCCAGAATGCCTGAAACCTGGGCTCCTTCATGCAGTCAGTGGCTAGCCCCTGCAGCTGGGCTGGGGACCATGGCCGGGGGGCAGGGGGTGCCGAGGAAGGGCCCCTTCCTCCTGAGACCCCTGTGCTCTCCATGGCTCTGTCCACTTAGCAAATGTCGCCTGGATGCTGAGTGACACCAGGTTTCCCAGAGTCCCCCCACTCCTCTGAAAAGGACTTGAGGGTCATGCTCTCCATTTAAAGAGAAGGAAACTGAGGCTCAGGGACAGGGAGTGGGGGCAGGGACTGGACCGAAGCCACTCAGGAAAGGTGCGGGGTGGAGAGTGAGGGTGCCCAGTGATCCTCCACCCCAGAGACCTTGTTTTTCTGGGTGTGCGGAACTGGCGGGGGCTGTCGTTCCTGCCACTGGGAGAGGAGGGGTCATGGGAAAACTTGGTGGGAGGGTCCTGGACGGCAGGCCCTGGCTGGACGCTGGGATGCCATAGTGGCCACAGGCCTGTCTGCCCTGAGCTTACATTCTAGAGGGACAAGCAGACAGGAAGCTCTTCAACATGGACTGGGATTATCTCAGGGGAGGAAAAGAAAAACGACCAGAGCACAATGCGATAGGATGACCTCCGCTGGGGGGCAGGGTGCGGGGGCATTCCGGCTGGGGCCTGAGTTCACGGGAGGGCTTAGGAAAGGGGGTGCTATGCTGGGGGAACTGCAAGTGCAAGAGCCCTGGGGCAGGACTGTGCTTGGAGCCTGGAAGGAACTGGAGGAGGCCATTGCAGTTGAAGCAGAGTGAGTAAGGGGGGTGGGGGAGGTGAGGCCGGAAAAGGGACCCAGCAGATGGTGGGCCACAGTGAGGGCTTTACTTGCACTCCGACTGACTGGAAGCTGTGAGCCTGTCCATCCATGAATTCTGTCTCTCTCTATTCCCTCTGTCGCCAGGCCCCGTGGAGAACTGACTCCCCGAAGACCTGACCCCCCTGCACCCCCAGAAGAGGGGTTGAGAGTAGAATCCTCTGTGGACGACGGAGCCACTGCCACCGCCACAGACACCGCCTCCGGGGAGGCCCCTGAGGCTGGGCCCTCCCCCTCCCCCACCATGTGCCAAACGGGAGGCCCTGGCCCCCTGCCCCTCAGCCCCCCGGATGGCTCCCCTGATCCCCCCGACCCCCTCGGTGCCAAATGAGGCAGGAAGCCCCTCACCCCTCCCTGGAGAGCCACCTTTCTTGGAACCGAACTGAACTCTTTCGGGCCCGGCGCCCCTGGGCACAGCAGAGGCCTCTGCTCCCCCCGCCCCCCGCCTCAGACAGGGGCCGCAGGCTTTGGGGACCTGGACCCCCATCTCGCGTCTCCCTTCCCCGCCCCAGCCTGGCCCCTGGAGGGGCCTCTGGTTCAAACCTTCGCGTGGCATTTTCACATTATTTAAAAAAGACAAAAACAACTTTTTGGAGGAACGCGGAGTCTGTGTGTGTTTCGGGGGGTGAAGAGGGAGGATACAGGAGAAGGTGTGGCCAGGAGAAGTCTTCATCCTCACCACCTGGCCTGACAGGTGGGAACGCGGAGGCTCAGAAAGGCCGAAACACCCACACAGCGGTCGGAGACACCGGCCTCTTCGCCTCTCCGGATCCCCGTTCGGCGTCTGGTGTTTGCATGACTGACTTCAGGTCCGGCCTCGACCTATGAGGCAACAAGGTGCTGGCGAGGGTTGGGGAAGGTCACAGGTTGTGGTCAGGGCCAGGGCTGGTGAGGGCATGCCCAGAAGTGACCTGCCAGCACCTACAATGGCCCCTCGGAATGGCACTGCCTGCTCCCTCTCGGGTCATATTCTACGTGCCCACCACGGCTCTGCCTCCGTTTACCTGTTTTCCAGGTGACCACCCACCTCCCTGACATTCTCAGCTCTCGGTTTGCCCTGACTGCCCCTCTCTGTAGGCGTTTCTCTCTTCAGTTCTGTCCCTCGTAGCTACGTCTCACCGGCCCCGGTTCTGGCCACCGCCTGTCTTGGAATTTCCCCCCCTCTCCATTCGTGTCTTTGCCGTTCAGCCTCCCTTTTCTCTCTGTTTCTGTCTATTTGAGTCTCCCCATCTCTACTTTTTCCCCTGGCCTGTGTCTCCCAGTCACCTTCCTGTTTTGTTTTTAAAGATTTTATTTATTTATTTTTAAAATATTTTATTTATTTATTTTTAGAGAGAAGGGAAGGGAAGGAGAAAGAGGGAGAGAAACATCAATGTGCGGCTGCCTTCTACGAGTGCCCCACCAGGAACCCGGCCCGCAACCCAGGCATGCGCCCCGACTGGGGATTGAACCGGCAACCCCTTGGTTTGCAGGCCCACGCTCAATCCACTGAGCTACACCAGCCAGGGCAGATTTTATTTATTTTTAGAGGAGAAGGGAGGGAGAAAGAGGGAAACATCAACGTGTGGTTACCTCTCGTGTGCCCCCTACTGAGGTCCACAACCCAGGCATGTGCCCTGGCTGGGAATCGAACCTGTGACCCTTTGGTTCATAGGCCAGTGCTCAATCCACTGAGCCACCACACCTGCCAGGGCTGTTTTTTGTTTTCTTATTTCTGGTCTCCTGGTTTCAACCATCACCTTGGTACCAGGTTCATTTGCATGTCTGAGGGATGTAGTTTGGATGGGACAGGAGGGGAGGGGCCAGGAGAAGGGATCCAGATGGGAAGCTGTGGACTCCAGGCGCAAGAGGATGAGGGCATGAGGGTCACATCTGAGTCTGGTGACGGGGAGAGGGAAACAGAGGATGAGGTTGTTGCCCCTTCCCACTACTGCCACCGCTAGGAGACCCGTGGTGCTTGAACTGATCTCGGGACATGCCTGCCCAGGGTGGGGCTGCGTGGAACCAAGCCAGACCAGGCGGGGCGAGCCTGGGCTCCTCAGTCTGAGGGAGGAAGGGTGCATCAGTTCAGCGGGGCTGCTCTAATGAAAGACCATAAATTGGGTGGCTTAGACCACAGACATTGATTGCCTCACAATTCCGTAGGCTAGAAGTCCAAGATCAAGGTGCCAGCAGGCTTGGTTCCTTCTGAGGCTGAGACGGCACGATCTGTCCCCTGCCTCTCTCCCAGCTGCTGGTGTTTTGCTGGCAAGCTTTGAGGTTCCTTGCTGTGGAGACGCATCGGCCCGATGTCTGCCTTTATTTTTATACACCCTTCTCCCCGTGCCTGTGTCTCCACGTCCAAAACTTCCCTCTGTGTGCGGACATCAGTCGCCTTGGATTAGAGCCCATATTGATGACCTCATCTTTGCTCATTTTATCTGCAGCGATCCTGTTTTTGAATAAGGTTGCATTTGGAGGTCCTGGGGGCTAAGACTTTAACCTATGGAATTTGGAGAGACACCTGTAACAAGGGGGTTGGGACTTTAGGGTCCTGGAAGAGGAGGGGGCTGGAAGCTAGAATTTTTAGTCCTTGGAGAGATGAATTGGGAGGGGGGAGTGAACAACAATTTTGAGGTGACTGGAGTCTAGCTTGAATGTCCCACTAATAATTCAGCTTCATGTGGCTAAAACAGAACCATCGATTCCCCACCCCCACCCAAAAAAAATTCCCTCTTTGATCATCTCAGTAAATGCATTGCCATTCACCAGACACTCCAGCCAGAATCCTAGAGTTGACCCAGCTCTCAGCACGTCCTCCTGGCTCCTCTTCCAAAACGACTCCCACGGGGTCACTTTTCTCCCCCTCCACCGCCACACCCTCTCACACTTGGATGACTCCACAGCCTCCTAACTCACCTGCCTGCTATGGGCCTGGCTCATTTCCAAATTATTCTCCTGCAGCAGCCCGGGGCCCCTCCTACAACTTCCATCCAAATACGTACTTAGCTGCTTTACGCCCTTGGATGGCTTCCATCAGCTGAGAATACTTCAAAGTCCTAGCTCCGAATGATCAGGCCCATCCGTCTCCTTCCTTTTCTATCACCCTGCCCCACCATCACCACCATACAGGCGCACCGGTTTGCTGTCAGTTACTCAACACACTATGCCTTTTCCGGCCTCTGTACACTCTGTTCCCTTTGCCCGGAATGCTCTTCCAGGGCATCTCCACTGAGCTAGCTACTTCCGCACTAGCAGGCACTTAGTACCTATGGATTTATTCCATGGAAGGGTGCAGGATACCATGAGGTAGTAGTGGGACCCTTTATTTGCCCAAAGATCTTATTTACCAGAACCTTTTTGGGTTGATGACTCCCTTTCCGTGCAACCTTTGGGAAACTCCAATTCCCATCAGCCCCTGGCGGTTGAAGCTGCCAGGGCCTCTTTCCCCAACCTACACAAGATTTGGGGACCAGGATACGGTAAATCCGACAGCGTTGTTCTGAGAAACTACAACTCCCAGGAGACCTCGAGAACGGCTTTCCTATCATTGGGGCACCCAGCACCGCATAGCTTGCCAGGAATTGTAGTCCAAGTCTCGCAGGAGTGGAGCGCGCCACCTAGGAGAGGGTGTGTTACTGCACTCAGGAACCCTGCACGGGGAGAGGTGCCTGTGACCACAGGATGGGCCAGGATCAAGGTCCGAGATCCCAGACGCTTCCCACGCCACCGCGAGTACTCAACAATTAAGGATACAACTTCTGGAGGACGCGGCGTGCGGGAGGAACTGCACTCCAGCAAGCCGGGAGCGGGGCTTCCCTTCAGGCTGGGTTTCAGCCCCAGGGCGTGCAAGAGCTGTGGCTTCTTGTCTCCTCAACTGCTGATCTGGGCATAGAATGCCACAGGGTCTCCCTATTTGCCAACCCATCTCTTTGCCCCGTGGGACACTGCGCATGCCCCAAGCGGACAGGCCCAGACCTGGGGCTCAGGGACATGCTCAAAGAAGGCGGTTCTTAAACTTTGGAGGCTGTGATTCTTGGCAAATGGGAAGTCATGGAAATGCAGGTTCTCAGTGACATTCCTGGTGTAAAATGTTCTCTTGAGAAGGATGATCCCGAGGCTTTCCAGCCCTCTTGGCCCCACCTACTCCAACACCTGCAGACTCTTGCAGAGCCCCAGGGAGATCCCAAGGGCAAGGCCTCCCACCTTCGACGCCCAATACAGGCCTCCCTTTTCCCCGGATTCATCCTTCCCAGAGTAGGTCCCCTTCACAGCCCTTCCAGCTCTCTGGCTTCCCCCAAAGCTAGCCCAGCTCACAATCCCATCAGCTATCATTTGCCACCTATCAAAGGCCACAAGCCCCGTGAGGGCAGAGGCAGGGGCCAGCATCAGCCAGGCTGGGGGGACGAATGCGTGCGGTGGATGCGAGACCTCATCCAGGAACGCCTGTGTTCCAGTGCAACTTGAACTCCGGCCATGCTCACCGCCTCCCTCTGCCCCACCCCTGCAGGCGTGGGGCGAAACCAGAACTGGGCCGCCCTGAAGAGGCCCCCATGGGGCTACCTGCTGGGCCAGCAACCTCCCCTCGTGCACTGACAGAGCTCCCAGCAGAGCCCAGCACCCCTGGCCCTGGCCCGGGCTGACTGGCTGCCTCCACCAAGCATGTCAGCTCCGTCAACCCCAAGAAATAAGGGGGTCAGCAGGCTGTGAGTGGTTCAATAATTAATAAGATTACCAACAGCATGTTAATTACAAATAATGAGAGAGGAACTAGAGGTGGTGCATTTTCCAAAGAGGGAACCAGGATCCATAGCGCCACGTCCCAGGGGGCCGGCCACCCGGGCGGGGAGGCTCAGTAATAAATAATGGGGTTGGGGACAAGGGGTCAGGGCTGCTCCTGCTTCTTCTTGACAGAAATGCGCTTCTTCCTGGCAGCCAGCATCTCATAGAAGGGGTCCACGCTCACGGCGGCCCTGTGGAAGGGGAGGGACCCCAGGGTGAGGCCAAGGGACTCTGGGCCCCCGGCCCCTCCCTCCCCAAGGTCCCCAGAGCCCAGGCTCACTGGATGGACTTGATCCACTCATCCTTCTCCTCCTGCGTGGGGGCCGAGATGCGGTACACCATGTGGTTCCCCTCGACCACGCGGCCGTCGGCCTCCGTTTTGCAGGCTTTGATGAGCTGCCCCTTGTTGTTGGGGATATAAAGCTCAAAGCAGTTCTGGGGAGACACCGAACAGGAGGTGTGGTGGGTAAGAGCGGCCTGAAGGCCAGCGGAGCCCCACTGCAGCAGGAAGGGGTACAGGGAGGGCCTTACCGGCTTCCGGGGGTCGTCCACCTCCCGGATGCTCAGGTTCTCCAGGGGGATGATTCCTCGGGGCTCCTTGTCCTGCAAGAGCAAGCCGGGCAGGACTCAGGCCCACGGGTCCTCACCCCCGCCCATGCTCCCTCTCTGACCCCGGAGCGCCCCTCGGGCCCCGGCCCCAGACTGCAGCTGGGCCCCACTCACCGTTGTGTACTCAAAATAGTAGAGGCAGTTGTCCGTCAGGATGAACCAGCGCCGCTTCCACGTCTTCACCCGGCCCCCTGAAAGGGAAGGGGTGGGAGGGGGCCCGGGCTCAACACAGGGGATAGGGCCTCTGGCAAGGGCGGAGGGGAGGGAGAGGCAGAGCGAGTGCGGGAAGGCGGGGCTGGCGGGGCCTAGGACAAAGCAAGGCGGGAGAAGAGACAGACAAGCAGGGGCAGGCGCGTTTGGGCCCCAGGAACAAGTCGACCCCCAGCGGTCCACCCCCCGCGTGGGGCTTTACGCTTTCTAAGCCTGTCAGCCCAGGGTCCGGGAGTCTGAGCCCCAAGCCCCCAGCCCCCTCCCCTCCTAGTGGCGGGGAGCTAGGACGGCCGTGTACCTACCTCCTGGGGCAGACAGCGAGAAAGCAGGCAGGACCAGGCGAGAAGGGAAGGCAGAAGAATGGGGTGCCCCCAAGAGCCGCAGGTGACAGAAATAGGCGGGCGAGGGGAAGTATGCGCAGGCGGTAGGACGGAGAGACAGAGACAGCGAAGAGAAACACGCAGAGAGGGAAGGAGGGAGGGAGAGAGAGGGAAGAAAACCAGTTACATCCACACGAGGGAGGATCGGCCAGGCCCTCTCCCTCCTGAGGAAGCGGAAGGCCCTGAGCCCCAGCAGAGCAGCCAGGAGCACCTCTTCCATCAGTGCCTGCTGCCGCCCGCCCCCCGGAGGGGTCCTGGGCCAGGGGGACCCTCCACGGCTGCGGTGGGCACGGCTCTCCCCTGGGAGTCATCCCCACGAGGGAGAAGCCGAAACCCCTGTGCTTGGCCTGACGTGGGCACAGGGACCCGCGTCAGCTCCCACACAAGCTGGCTGTGTGACCTCAGGACAGTCTCTTGCCCCTTAGGCTACCTTCCTGCTTCTGTGTTCCTTGTGATGCAGGATGACACAGTGACAGTGATACGGCTTCTGTTAACCATCGCTGTGAAAACGGCTACCACCAGACTCCTCTTCCTGTATTTCAGGGTTTTAAGTGGCGCCTTTTTTTTTTTTTTTTTTTTTTTTTTTAAATAAGGCCACAAAGCAGAGAAGTGCTCGGGTCAGAGATCTGGGTCCAAGGCCACCTCTGCCCTCTGGACAGTGAGTGAGCCTCAACTTCCTCGTCCAGGAGATGGGAAGGATTCCCGCAGACGGGAGTGGCTAGGAGGGTAACCCATTCCTGGTGACGCTGCCTCTCCCCCCTCAGCACGCCCTTGCTGCCGGGCACCCTGGGCCTGGCCGAGCCTGTGTCCCCGCCAGAAGCCCCTCCACCCAGCACGTTGGCTGGAAGAGGGGACCTGCTCCGGGTGTTGGAGAAGGATGCCCTAGCTTCAGAGGACAATCTCACGCCGGGGGAGGAGACGGAAGACACTGAGGAGCAAGGCTGTCTTGGTTCCACACTGGGCCCCGCCCCCGCTACCCCGGCTGTCCCCACTGGACTGTAACTCCTCGCCAGTCTGTCTCCCACAGCGGCCATTTGTGGCTTCTCCATTAAAAAGCCACAGCGAACACTCCCGTGGCACCTCCCATTCCCAGGCACAGCTCCGAGCCAGCGGCGCTCTCAGTCCAGGCTCTGCATCGGGGCCGCCTGGGGAGCTTTCACTGTGACTGACGGCTCTCGGCCCCGGAGTCCGGCTTCGCAGCCCGGCCATCGGGGTTTCAGAGGGTCCCAGGTGCCTCCCCTGCGCAGCCAGGGCTGAGACGATGCCAGTCCTCAGAAAGAGGCCCTGGCACAACCCCTGCTCACTGAGTTTGCGGGTGCCACCCCACCCATCCCATCCCGGCCAGGGACCCTACTCCTACGCAGAGAGCCTGGCATGTCGTCAGGGCTCCCAAGCCCCTTCTCACCCACAAATGTCTGTGGAGCCCCTCGATGCCGGGCCCTGCGCCTGGGCCCAGCACACAGGCCTGATCTCTTCAGCCTCACTGGCCAAATGTGGAAACAGGTCCAGAGAGGTCAAATCACTTGCCTAAGGTCACACAGCAGGTATGTGTGGAAGCTGAGTCCAGAGCCCAGGCCCACTAAATTCCCCCTGCAGAGGCAGCCAGCGGGGTCAGGAGGGGACGTACCCAGCTTAAGGAGCCAGCCCTCCCGGTCCGGGTTGAAGAAGGTGTGGGTCAGATCATTCCCGTCATCCTCCGGGATCTTGAAGGGCTCGTTTCGGATGCTGTCGTAGAGGTTCTGGGGAGCGAGGGCCTGGTCAGTAACTCCAGGCGCTGGGGACCCTCCCAGGGCTACTTGCAGGCAGGGACGAGATGAGGTCATACGGGTGGGACAGCCCATGGAGAGAGAGGGAGGGAGGAGGAGGCTGGGAAGGGAAGGGGAGTGGAGGGAGCCCTGAGGAGGAGAGAGAGGAGGAAAGACAGGAAAGATGGAGAGAAGACAGACAGCTGTAAGAGGCTGCTAAGTTTTTAAAGACAGAAACAGAGAGGTGGAGGAAGAGATGGACCAAGACCTCGAAAAAGTCAGAGGGCCACAGAGATGGAGAAATAAAGAGGCAGTTGGAGAGAGAAAGGAAAGACACAGTGTCCGAGGGAAGGCGGTATCCCGGGTGGACAGCCCGGGCACTGGGAGACCCACGGGGGAGGGCCTGTGGCGGGAGGAGGACAGGGCTGCGGGAGTTGTGGGGACAGGAGAGGGGGTTCTGACCCTGAGCAGCTCCTCAGGCAGGTCCCCGCCCTCGTTGATGCCCCGGTTCATGGCCACGAAGCGCTCCAGGCCCGGCTTGTCCCGGACGTTGGGGTTGTGCAGGCTGGTGTTCAGCATGATCACGGCGAAGGACAGCACGTAGCAGGTGTCTGCGGCCCAGTCAGGTGGTGACGACCTGGGCACGTCCACCTCCCCCTGCCCCCGTCCGCAGGCCCCAGGAGTTCAGGCCCCAGCACCTCCTCCCTGAGCCCCCAGCGTCAGGGCCCCCACCTGTGGACTGGAAAACCCCAGGGTTGCACAGACAGTATCGCTGGGCGAAGGCTTCCATCATCCGGTCAATCTTCTGGGCCTCTCCAGGGAGGCGGAAGCTCCACAGAAACTGCCTGGGTTAGAGAAGGGCCGGTGTGGCTGCCAGGACAGGCAGAGTCCCTTCCCATGCTCAGTCCCTGTGTTCGGAACTGGTCAGCAAGAGCATCAAACCCTGCGGCCTCAGCAGCCATTTCAAGTATGGACACATGATGCAATTTGACCAATGAGCACTGACTATGGGACTTACAGTGCATTTAAGGAAAGTACCCTTTCTGCTAAGGTTGCTAAACAGGACTAGAGATCGCTGGAGGCTTGATATCATCTGGGAGGAGGGCCTCCAGAAGGCAATGTCAACGCAGTGGTGAACAAAACCAAGAGACAGAGAAAGCTAACTTTCCAACACCATTTGAGCACCTGGATATAGCTATGCCTGAAGAAGGTTTTACCATGGGCTTTTGTGTTACATGAGGCAACCAATTCCCTAGTTTTTGTCTGTTTTTGTTCTGAGTAGGCATCACCACTTGTAAAGAAAGGCCTGACAGACACATTCCTGCCCCTCCAACCCAGTCCCTCTCACCTGAGGGCCTGCACCAGATTGAGGTCGGTGAACTCATGCAGATCCACAAAGGCATGGAGCACGGCCAGGTTCAGCTCTTCCCTGAGAGGACAGGGACAAAGTCATTCACAAAAAGGAGTTTGGAAGGGGAGAGAATGCAGACAACAATAATTGAACAACAATAAAGTAATTTTTTTAAAAAAAGGAGTTTGGGGAGGGGACAAAGCACTGGAGAAGCTGTATCACCACTTCTGCGTCCCCAGCTGCCTCGGTAGCGGGCGACAGCTTTGGCCCAGCCCCATCACAGGCCCGGCACCAGGAAGGGATACTCAGAACACGCTCCTGGGAGGCCCATCTGTGGCAAAAACCCTGGTGTGGCTGGCCCTCTACACCGCAGGGAGAGCTGCCGCAAACGTGTGCTCTCCTGCTGCCACCTCTCAGGTAATCCCCAGGTTCCTCAGATGTCCACAGATGGTCCCCAAACCCCCCAGACATCCACGGACAGGTCCCATACCCCAGATGTCCACAAAATGATCCCCACAATACCAGATGTCCAAAGACAGTCTGCACACATTCTGGATGTCCACAGACAGTCCCCAGGGACGTACAGAGGGCCCCCCACACACCCCGGACGCCCACAGAAGGTTCCCAGACATCAACAGAAAGTCCCCACATGCTCAGATGTCCAGAAAGTTCCACACACCCTAGCTGTCCACACAAGCCCTAAGCACCCCAGACATCCACAGGGGGATGAGGTCCCGTGCACCTCAGACGTTCGGGCGGACTCCACACACCCCAGACGCGCACAGATGACCCCCAAGTTTTCCAGACTTCACAGAAGGTCCCATGTACCTTAGGTGTCGGCACAGTCCCCACATTCCCAACGCCCACAGACAGCCCCCTACAATTCTCACGTCCAGTCTCATGCACCCTAGATGTGTAGACGGTCCCCATACGCACTCGAGTCCACAGAGGTCCTCACGCTCCCAGATATCGCCCGGTGACCGCCACGCTCCCTAGCTGTCCACACCATTCCCATGTGCACCCGCTGTCTACACGTGGTTCTCACGTTTCCATGACAGATTTCCTCCGCTGTCCCCAGTCATGAATGGATGGCCCCCACTTGCCTATGGACGGTCCTCACCCCCAAGATGCTCACAGACAGTCCCCAGGCTCCCCAGACCCCGGGGTCAGTCCGTCCTATCACAGCCCAGTTGGAAGGCTATCAGGGCCTCTCCTCGGGGGAGGGCTGGCAGTGTGGGCAGGAGCCGGCGTGGGGCCCGGGGGCGGCGCGGGGGCGGCGCAGGGGCTGCGCGGGGTCTCACCTCTCCCCCAGGTAGTCCCCGATGGCCGTCTTGTTCAGGCCCTCACCCTTGTACAGGAAGCGGGCGATCTCCTCAGGCGTGTTCTGCAGGAGTTCGTTCTCCACCAAGAACTGGATCCCCTGGTGGGCGGGGACCAGGTCTCAGTGCTAAGGTGCCCAGACAGTGGTTCCCACCACCTTCCCAGAAACCTCAGCAGCCAAACCGGCTCCCATGCCGCCAGGGCGGGGCCACGTGCCATTTTCAAGTTCCCCCCAGGTCTTTCAATGCGCTCCCTCTCACCTCATGGCCTTTGCACCTACAGTTCCCTCTGCCTTTGCCTGGTTAATTCCCGCACCCAGAGCAGGAGCTCAATGGATGTTTGCTGAATAAGTGAACAAACTACATTGCTGGGGGCAGGAAGAATAAAGTGAGAAACTTAGTAAACAGCAGTCCTTCAAATACTGCGAGGGCCAAGCCCCAGGCCGGACTGCAGCCTTCTCTGGCTCTCCTGAAGCCACGAGGACCTCCGTGACAGCCCCATCCCACTCTGGGTGGGGGGAGTTATGTCTAGGAGCTCTCTGAGGGCCTGGCAGGGTCCAACACTTCTCTAGCTCCCTGGCACAGCCTAGCAAAGGGGCAGGCGCAAGGGAGGCCTGAGGAAATGGGCATAAAAGGAATGACTGAATGAACAGATCTTTCCTCCACCTGGTGAACGCTGGCTCTTCTTTCAAAGCGGACCTGAATATCCCCTCCTCAGGGCAGCCCTCCCTGACTCCACCAGGCTCCCTCCACTGAGTGTCCACAGCCATTGTCCTTCCCTGTGATGGCAGTGGCCAATCCTCCTTTGTGCCTGTCACTGTATATGATCCCTACCAGACAGGAGCTCCTCCTGAAACTCTAGGTGGCACCAGAAGCGGGTCCAGAACTATGAACAAAAAGGGGGAAGAGGATCTCCCAGGCAGAGGACACGGCACAGGCAAAGGCCAGGAGGCGGGAGAACTTGGTCGGTACTGAGAGAGCAGATGGACACTGTCTAATTCTGTCCACCTAAAGCAGGCCTTTCACTATGGCACTTCTGGAACCTCAAGGCGCCAGAAACCCCGTGGGGAGGTCTGCCAGGCTGACCCTGGCCCTGTGGCCCCAAGCACCTTCTTGGGGTCCATGTTGAACTTCTTCCTGCCCATTGCCATCTTCCGGTTCCGCTGCAAGGTCTTACTGCAGGACAGAGAGCAAGGGGTGGGGGTGTCAGTGCCCGGGCAGCCCCGGCCTGACCCAGTGACCTCCAGGCCCCCCGCCCCGGCCTCACCTGCCCTCAGTGGCCTCCAGACCCTCCACCTCGCTCATCGCCTCGCTGAGCTCCTCGCGCAGGCGCTGGATCTCCCCCAGCAGCTCCTGCTTCCGCCGCCGGATGTTCTCCAGCTCCATCCGCTCCTCCGGGGTCAGGTCTGGGGGCTCTGGGGGTCAGGGGTTGGAGGTCAGTTCTGGGGACCGGGAGCCTGTTTTCCTGTAATCTGGGGAATGACAGCGCTGGGAGGGCATGACTCCTAGGTTCTGGGGGAGGATGAAGACAAGGGCCGGGCCTCCTCTGTCTGCCAGAAAAAGGGACTGGGGGCCCGAACTCTTGAGGTCTGGGGAGGAATGGACTGGAAGCCTGAACTGTTGGTTCATTACTTGGAACGGGGGGCTGAGGCCCTCGTTTTCTGCTTCTATTCCTGGTGATGTAGCTGGAGGCCTGGGTGTCAGGACTCCTGGGGCCACGAAAAGTAACTATGGCAGGGGAAGCTGATGACAGCTTGTTAAGAGTTGGGGAAGGGGGCGGGGCAGCAAAGGCCACAGTCTTAGTGTGATCTCTGTAGCCCCCAGATTTCTCCCTCACCCCACCGCCCCCAGAATCCCCCCTCCCGGCTCCCAGCAGGCACTGGGCTCGTCCGGCCCCCTCCACGGGGAATGGTTCCGCCCGGCCTCCTCGACTCCACTGCTCCATCCCGCCCCCTCCCGCCGCCACCGGAAACAGGATCGGCCCAAACAATGGCCTGGAACGCCCCGCTCTCGGGCCCCGCCGGAAGCCCATCCCGTGCCCCACAAAAGCGAGGCAGCGACGACGGTGCCGAACAGCTCCGTGAGGCGCGCGCCAAGAGAAACGTTCGCGGTGGAACGTTCGGTACGAAGGGCTCCATCCGCATCCAGCCGGCCCCACCCCTCACCGACCTACCGTAGACACCGTCCTCCATGGCGGCGAGGAAGGCCCGCGGGGAGTCCGGGGCAGTCCCGCCGGTCGGGCCTGGATCCGCGTTGGCCCGCGGGCTCGGGTGAGCCCGCTCAAACGCCCCAGGAGCCACCGCCGCCTCCTCAGCGCCAGTCCTCAGCGCTGAAAAGACTCTCCCTTCGCCTCCCAACCGCCCCGCCAGTAGGGACCGCCCCTCGTTTTGACACCGTCCAATCCACTGCGGACCCTCTAGTTTGCTCCGCCCTCGGCACCAAAGGACCGTTCTCTAGGGCCAATAAGCGTCCAAGGAGCAGACGTAGCAGGGTCCGGCCGGAGGAAGACGGTCTGTGCGGCCAATCGGAGTGCGGGCCCGGAGCTGGGCACCGCCTCCGAAACAAAAGAAGGCATTTGGCTGGCTTGCGCGTCTCTGATAAGCCTCAGAAAGGAATTGCACGGAGGTGGGACTGCGCGGGAGCGTAGAGGCCTGCACCCGTGCCAGGGCTATGGACACTTAGATACCAGTTCAGTCGAGCCCGGCTGCCAGTTATACGTTGCTGGGTGGGTACTTTGTTAGTCTTGTCGCCAGAGGGCAGGGCCACAGCTGGGGGTTGTTTCCGTGAGCCACACCTCCTAGCGATCTAGCTGCCTTTTGACCGCAGCGGTTGCCACGCAACCGGAAGCAGCTTTGGCTCACCTTGCTTCGGCTTCTTTTCTCCGGCTTCTGGCTTCTCCGATCTCCAGACCCTTTTCTTACCCCTTCCCATCATCCTATGTACCCCAGCCTCTTCAGAGTTAAGAAGTGGTGGAACAAAGACTTATTCTTTCTTTGAAATGTTACGCTTTTTGGCATCTGTCAAGGAGAATGGGACAGTAGGGGCAGGCCAAATGTAGTGAAAGCTCCGGCCTTCTTGGCGCTCGGTACCTCAAGCCCCTCCCTCTCTCCCTAGAACTCCACCCACCCTCGTTATTTTAGCATCTTCCCCCACCCAGGACAATGCCCTTTTCCTCAGCACCCTCCCACCTTCTGTGATTCCTTCCCCGCTTCTCAGAGTCCTTTCCCTCCTCCCCAAATCGCCTCACTTGAGGTTTACCCCTCCCTCTTCTCAGAGTCCTCCTGCGTCTGGAGTCCTAACCCACCGCAGCCTCTCACTCCCATTTCTTGCAGCCAAAGCCGGAGCAGGACCCCGGCCAGAATGGAGAACTTGGGCACCCTGTCGCGAGCAGGTCCCTAACTGGGTCTGAGGTGGTGTCTGGGCCTCGTCCTCTTTCGCCGTCCCTGGGCCAGGCCAGTGGGGACAGATTCAGGGCTTGGACCCAGTTAAGCGGACAGATTAGACATGGAGCTTCCTAATCTCTCACTAGCCTTTATGCGTGGCCCAGGCCCTGCCCTCCCATTGGAAACCCAGGCTGTGCCAGCCCTGACCCCACCGTCCTTCTGAACCTTGTGTCTCACCTCACACCTCACATCCTTCTCCGTCCCTAATTCCATTGTCCGCGGTATCTACCCCAGACACCCTGAGCTGGGAGAGCAGCCAGCTAATTAATCCCATCCGGTGATTACATGGGGATTCTGAAGGATAAGGGGAGGTGGGGAACCCAGAAGAGGGGACCTGGGTTGGCGCAGCACTTGGGCAGGTTGCTGGGCCATGGCGGTGCCCGCCCTCCATTCTGGGACACCGGGGGTGGGGACATGTCCTCGCTGGCACTGGTTCCTTCTGCATCTGGCTCCCGGCCTGCTGGGCACTTAGGTAGATAGAAGCACAGGGAAAGGCCAGGTCCAGGAGCACACTCACAGAAACTGCATTGGGGCTCCCAGTGTTTAATCTGGGGGACGAGTCTCCCCCTAAACACATACTTACCCCTGGCAACCATAGCTACCTCCTTCTCCTGTGCCCCAAGCTGGACCAGGGAGGAGGCGATTCTGGCCCTCCACCACGGCCCACACTGCACCTTGCCTGCTCTGTCATTCAGACGTCCGAGTTCAGAGCAGGCCTCCAAGAGTGTCTCCCATCGCGGCTGCCCCTGGAAGACTATGCATTCCGGCACCAGGGAGAGCAGGGAGATCCCTGAGCCCCTCAGCCCCACTTCACCCTCAGTGAAGTGAGGAATCATCTTGCTGGAAAGGCCCTTGGAGAGTTCAAGTTCCGATGCCCCATTTTTACAGACGAGGAAACTGAGGCGAGGAAGGAGCAGTGATTTGCCCAAAGTCACGCAGTACTTGAGCAGAGTTGGGATTTAGAGCAAAGCTTCCTAGATCCTCATATAAGACTCCATTCCAATTAGCCCCACCTCCATTTCTAGCCCTTCTGTAAGAACCATGGGGAAAACATGGACACCTGGATTTATATTATATATAATACACATATTTATAACATCTTTAAGAAACATATCACTAGGTGTAGGATTCCAGAGCACTGCAGACTCCCGCCTTGGGCCTCTCCCCTCCCTTGCCCAATAGCTAACCCTGTTACCCACAGGGCCTTGCCTGGGCCCTCGTCTTCTAGGTCAGCCCAGGACTGCTGTGTGTCAAGGGCTCAGCCCACCTTCTAGAACTTCCAGGTTTTGATAATGGACAACTCCGGATCCCTGAAGCCTGGCTTCCTTTTGGCATTACAGAATGACAAAGAAGTCTTCTAGAGCTGCCACTCCTTCCTGGGCTCTGTGATCAATCTAGAGCCACAGAATCTCAATTCCTTGGGACATTCTAGAATGGCACTTGGAAAAAAACAAGCAAGCTGTGGATCACTTAAAAGCACTGATTACCGCCCTTGCTTCGATGTTCTACAGCCGGTGGTCTGGAGTTGTACCAGGAACTCCCAATCTGCTGCTTTAGTCCTTCTAGACCCACAGACTCTCCATTGTTTTGTGCATTCTAGAAACATAACTCTTCAGTTTCTGGACTTCTACTGTCTAGGTCAAACCTGTTCTCGAACTGCCAGTGCTTGTCTCTGTGCTCAATCTAGATTCACAGAATCTCAAAACATGGGCTTTCTGGAACCACAGGTCTTTTCTTGACTTGCAGTCAACATTCCCGGACTTTGGTCAACCTAGACAGCCCGGAATTCTGGGGGCATTCCATAGCTTTCCCTCCTTAGGTGGTCTAGAAAAAATGACGCGCTACTTGGATGGCTGAGCATGAAGCAACCGCTCCTGGAATCTTAGGTCAGTCCAGACCTATAAACTCTTGATCTCTGTCACTGCTCGAGAATTGCTGACTTCCTCCCCCAGAGGCAGTCTGTATCATTGATTCCTGACCCTGCTCAACATCCCTAGCCAGCCATATAGAAGAATCTAGAAGCACCAGTCTTTGCCTCTTGGGTGGTCCAGAATTCTGGTTAGCTCTGGGGAGACTCAGGAATCCGGATGATAAAGGGGTCTCAGGAAGGTGTGCAGAACGCAGAGGAATTAAGATCCCGTCTGTCCCCGGTGGGGCCACTAGGCATGGCAGAATTTCGCCGGCTAATAATTAATCCAGCATGCCTGGCGGTCTTGGGAAACACCTGGCCCCATCCCAGGAGAGGGCCCAATCTCTCCACCTTGCTACCTCTGGGAAGGGGGTACCAACAGGGGGACACCAGCTGGCATCATGGGGGCAGGGGCAGTGCCAGGGTTGGTGTGAGTACTCGGGAACTGGCAGCCCCATCTTCTGCCTCCACCTCGTCCCCCTCATCGGCTTCTTCCTCCTCCTGGCAGCAGCTCAGAGCAAGTTCATTCTCATAACAGAATGCAGCCAGAGAGCTGGGGAAGCTCGACTTGGGGCTGTCGAAACCCCGCTCTGCCCGTTTGTCCAGCTCCTTGGCACTACAGACTGGTGTCCCTGGGACTTCATAAGTGCGATGGAAGTGGCGATAGTCCACCTCGTACTGGGAGCCGCGCTGAAAGAGGACCGGCTCAAAACGATGGCCCCAGAGCAGCTCCCCAGGGAGATACGAAGAGCGACACTGTGTGGTCATGGCCGTGGCCTCCACCATGCCCTCAAGGATGACCACGAGCTCAAAGTCGGCCCGGGCCAGCTCAGCACGTCCTAGTTCATAGAGGGGACTGGAGGAGTCGATCTCGTGCACGATGGTGATGGGAGACACAAGGAAGATGCGATCGGTGCCACCATCAAAGCCCACGTCCACGTCCTGGTGGTCCAGCGGTATGTACTCACCTTCTGGAGTCACACGAGGCTGCAGTGAAAGAGAAGGGGCCACAGACAGGCAGTGGAGAGCATGGAGATGAAAGGAGACAGAGTGGCGACAGGAAGGGACAGAGGTGCAGGGAAAGGAGAGACCAGCAGGGGTGAGGGCGGCGTGAGTAGAGGACACCCAGAGAGGGGGACGGTGGCCCAGAAAGAAAGGAGGACAGAGGCATGGGGGAAAGGACAGAGGCCCAGAGAGAGGGAGATGAAGGCCCAGGGGGAGGCGAGAAAGGGGACGGAGACTCAGAAGGTTTGGGGTTAGACACCCGAGGAAGAGATGAGGGAGACAGGAAGGCAGGGACAGAGTGGCATTGGTATATCAAGGCAGAGACAAAGTTACAGAAACAGATGAGAAGAATGACATCCGAGCAGCAAATGGAGAAGAGGAGGAAAAGAAAAGTGGCTTTCAATAAACCCGGATGACAACCTGGGGCCAACATCCGGTGTCCCACCAGCGCTTTAGGCTAGTCTCTGTGCTCTCCGCACCCCCAACACAGCCCCAGCCCCGCATCCCCTTGTGTAAATGGGTGTTTGTGTGTGGCGGGGTGGGGGTGAGGGCATGCGGTCCACAGGCCAGGCACTGGCAGTTTCACCCCACCTGCCCACGGGTGCATACCCGCCTCCCAGGCCAGGTCAGCACCCCACAGACTTCTGGGATGGACAATATCCCTCCCAGGTGACAGAGGTGGGGAGCGGGACCCGTTCTCTCCCCCTTGTCTGTCTCCCACGGGTTCCAGTCACTGCTGGGAGCTGTAGTTCCCACCACCACCCAGTCCCCTCACCCTAGTTCAACCTCAGGCCAAGGTTAAGTGTCTAGGGCAGCCAGCCCTAGAATTTGGGCAGTTTGACCACAGTTCTAGAAACACTAATGTGCCTTTTGCCGAGCATGGGAGGGAACCACTAACCCAGGAGCCAATGGGAGTTGTTGTTTTGTTTTTTTGTCGCTGAGAAGCTAAAATTCAAGTTTCCCAACGCAGCCCTGTACTCCTCCAGGCAGGAGGCTGATGGGAGAGATTGGGCCACTGAGGTGGGGAACAAAGTTTCCTACAAAGGCTGCGGGACCCCGTGCCCAGAGGCCATAGAGAATCGTGTCCCCAGGCTCTGCGGGTGTGACCTACATCTCCCACAATCCCACAGTGGTCAGGCCTCAAGTCATAGGCGGTTGGGAATTGGAAACCTGAGGGGTGATTTACACCAGCTGCAAAACTACATTTTCTCACACTACCAACCAGGGGCACCTTCCCTGCCCCCCAGAGCCTTCTGGGAATTGTAATTCAAAGCCTTTACAGGCCAGGTGTGGCCCCGTCCAGGTTTAGATTTCCTACAATCCCACAGGGGGCCCATCTTCAAGTCCCACGACACTCTTTATGTCTCAAAATCTGTCTCAAGTCTAGCCCTCCACGAAGAGTTGGTCACAGACTTCTCTCTTGGGTTCACATCTACAACAGTTCCTGGCTGGACTCACGCACAGGCCTCAGGCGGAGCTGGAAGGTCCCTGTCTGAGAGACTGCTGGGAATTGTAGTCCACACACCCTTCAGGGTCGACGCACACTTCGCCCTCAGGCCTACATCTCCCACAATCCCTCGGGGTTCCCCCTCCACCCCGCGAAGGGCCCCTCCCTGGGGCGGTGGGTGGCCTCGCACCTGCAGCAGTTGGGCCCTCACATGGGCCTCCACGAGGTGGCTGCGGCGCAGGTTTCCGACGCGCCACATGAGGCAGAGGCGGCGGTCGCGCAGCGCCACGACGGCGTTCTCGCTGAAGACAAGCGTCTCGTTGCGCTTCTTGGGCTTGGCCATCTTGGCCATGACGGCGCCCACGACGAAGGCGTCGAGCACACAGCCTGCGATGCACTGCAGCACCACGGCGGCCACCGCGGCCGGGCACTCCTCGGTGACGCTGCGCACGCCGTAGCCGATGGACGTCTGCGTCTCCAGCGCGAAGAGGAAGGCGGCCAGGAAGCTGGCCACGTGGGAGAAGCAGGGTGCGGGTGGCGGCGGCGCAGCGAGGTCGCCGTGCAGCGAGGCGATGAGCCAGAAGGCCAGGCCGAAGAGCAGCCAGGAGGCGAGGAAGGAGCAGGAGAAGAGCAGGCACATCCAGCGCCAGCGCACGTCCACGCACGTGGTGAACAGGTCGCTCAGGTAGCGCGCGCCCTGGCCACCCAGGTTCACGAAGCGCACGTTGCAATGGCCGTCCTTCTTGACGAAGCGCCCGCGGCGCCGCCCCACCGGCGAGGGTGCTGGCGCCCACCCGTTTCTGCACAGCCCTGGCCCGGCCTCCTCCTCATCGCCTGCCCTGCTGTCCTCGGACTCCCGGGCGCCGCTCAGGCGGCGCAGGGCCTTGGCCAGGCCCATTGGGTGGGGACAACCCCTCCACTTGGCCTAGTGGGGGGCGGGCACCCCAAACCTGCGGGGACAAGAAATGGGCAGAAACATCAGAGGTGCCAGGAATGGGTGAGCATGCTCCCCGGGCCTTAGTGGCCTCATCTGGCAAATGGGTGGAAGGGTGCTCATCTTGAAAGTCAAAACAGTACAGTATCAACAACGGCAGTAGTAATTGTGATGACAGTTACAAAACTATAGCCATGACAACATCGTTGTAGCCAGCGCCCCAATAATCGGAGTCGACATTTCTACAGTGCCAGACGCTGTTTTGAGCATTTTACGTGAATTTTCATATTTGGGCCTCACAGCACTATAGTCATTATCCCCATTTTACAGAGAGGAAACTGAGGCACGGTATGTTGAGCTTGCCTGCGGTCACAGCTGATGAAGCTGGGATTTCAGCGCTAGCCGTCTAGCTCCAGAGCCCAAACTCAACGACTGAGTGGCCGCCGCCTCTCAGCGTGGATTCAGCACTGGGAAACGAGCTGGAGCTCTGAGGTCCCCATGGTTCAGAAACAAGCTCCGGGCCCTGGCCCACGTGGCTTGGTTGGTTGAGGACCCACCCACAAAGTGAAAGGTCACTGGTCGGGTTCAGGGGTCAGGGCAGAGGCCTGGGTTGCAGGCCAGTCCCCAGTGGGGCGTGTGCAACAGGTAGCCAGCTGATGTCTCTCTCTCACACTGTTTCTCTCCCTCTCTTTCTCGCTCCCTTCCGCTCTAAAAATAAAATACAATCTTAAAAAAGAAAAAGAAATAAAGTTCTGACACATGACATGTTTGAACCTGGAAAACAATGTTAAGTGAAAGAAGCCCATCACAAAAGACCACACACCGTATTACTTTCATGTCCAGAATGGGAAAATCTATACATTCAGGAAGTAGACCAGTCATGCCTAGTCTACATGGAAGGACTGGGGGATGGTAGCAGAGGACATGGCGTTTCTTGTTGGGCATATAAAAGTGTTCTAAAATCGACTGTGGTAATAATCACACAACTGTGAATATACTAAAAATTCTTGAATTGTACACTTTTAATGCGTGAGTTGAATGGTATGTAAATTATCTTTCAGTGAAGCTGTTACAAAACACGCGCACACACACACACAAAACTGAGGCTCCTTCCTGACTCTTGGACCTTGGGCGAGTCCTCCTGAGCCTGTTTCCTCAGCTGTAAGATGGGGAAACTGGGCTTCCAGTCATACAGACCCAGGGCCCACTCCTGGCTCAGTTACAGACCCACCACGTGCCCTGGGATGACCGACTTCCTTTTCCGGACCCTCCGTTTCATCTGGGAGGTGGAGGGGATCCCATCAGCTAGACAGGGTGGAGGGAAGGGACCTCATCACCCTCCAGGGCAACATGTGGCCCTGTGGTGGAGGGATCGCGGACCTGTCTGGGCTAGGGGTGAAATATGTGCTGTGGGCTCCATCCATATTCACCAAGCACCTGGGTGCTCTGTGTCCCTGTGCCAGGCTCTGGGATCCTGATGGGCTTCTTGGCGGGGTGGGGGGTGGGGGGACTCAATCTGAGGGGAGGGCTGTTAGTCAATGTCAAATTCAATACTAATGGCCCCCCCTCCCCGCCCATGCTGGCCTCCTGCCTATGCACCTGCTGCCCACGACCGCCTGGGGGTTTATTTCGTCCGTTCCACGGAGGCAGAGCTGGGGCCCGGGTCAGAGTGGACTGGGTCTGGCTGTGTCCAGTGCCTACGACGTGCCCCAGCTCTCTTTTTTCACCCTCAACTACTCTGGCTGTTAGAGATGGTTCTTCCAAAGTGGGGAAACTGAGGCTAGTCGCTGAAGAGGGCAGGTTTGAAGTCAGGGTCCAGG
Source organism: Micronycteris hirsuta (assembly GCA_004026765.1). NCBI lineage: Eukaryota > Metazoa > Chordata > Mammalia > Chiroptera > Phyllostomidae > Micronycteris > Micronycteris hirsuta. Next base: position 27,496 of record PVJI01007179.1, on the reverse strand, counting down.
CTCTGGCCTTGACATTTGTGGTCCTCTACTGCCCGGAGTTCCCCGTACGTATGAGTCCCCCTCTCAGGAGCCAAGGGTGACCAGGCAGTGGGAGGCGGGCGGGCCTCCCACTGTCCCAGGACCAGCCGCGTCGCACCTAGTCTCTGCCCACAACCCCAGGGGCTTTGCTTTCCACGGGGGAGGAAACGGCCACGGGCCTGTCCCTTGGCTCAGGTCCCTCAGCTGAGAATGGCAAAGCCTGGATCTGAGCACCCGCTGTGTCCTGGGCCTCAGGAACAACTCCCCATGGGTGCCCACAGCCACTGGAACCCCCCAGACCCCACAGCTCCCCGGAACTGCTCAGGACGCTGGAAGGTCAGGGTCGTTGGCCTGGTTCCCAGGTTGGGGAACAGGCCCCGAGACCCGGCCAGGCCTGTGCAGTGCGAGGGTGGGTGCCATTTCGGGCCCAGACCCTTTCCAGCCCAGGACTCTGCCTCCTGAATAAACCCCCGAGGCCCATACTCAGCCCGCTAAGGCAGAGGTGACCGTCTGCCTCACAGAGCAGACGGGGTGAGGGCTTCGCCTCCCGGGGGCCTGTCTGCGCCCAGCAGGGCCCAGCTCTCAGGGGTGGGCGCTCCTGGGGCTCAGGTCGACTCCCCCCCAAGCAAAGGCAGGGCCTGAAGGAAAGGTTCCAGAGCCTGAAGTCCTCCCCCGACCCCCCCCCACACCTGTCAGAGCAGCTTAACGTTTCCATATAAAGGAGACGGGGGCTTAAGGTGCCTTAACTTGGTGTCAAAGTCACCGTCTAATCTGAGGCCAAGAAGCTCCGCCTCCAGGCCCAACCTCCCTCCCACTCCCCCCAAAGAAACCCACACTTTGGCACTTCCCCTGAGACCCTGGGTGTTTCCCTGAACCCCCCCCCCCCACCTCCCAGTGGGGTCTGGGAGGCACGTTGGAGGGCAGAGAGTGACCAGAGGGGGCGGAGGGGCAGAGACTGGGGAAAGAGAAGGGCGCAGGGGCTGAGAGGGAGCCTGAGAAAGAAGGAAGAACAGAGATGGGGGAGGGTGGGCAGGGACCCAGAAGGAGGGAAAAAGACACCGGGAGTTAGATGAGGGGACAGAGGCCCAGGGAGAGAGGGACAGAAACATATGGCCAGATGAAGAGCAATGGGGAGACCATGGCTTAGGAAACAGGACAGGGGGATGGAGCTGGGCAGACAGACCAACGGAAGACTTGGAGATGGGGCAAGAGGCTCGGTTGAGAAGGGGGGGGGGGCAGGGGAAAAAAGCAGAAAATGTCGACAGGGTCAGAGTCAGAGGCACTGAACTTGGAGGGATTGTCCTGGAGGTGGACTGTCCCTGGGGTGAGACAGGACCTCTCCAGGGGAGGACGGTGAGGACGGATGAGGGGGCAGAGATGCCGAAGCCAGCAGGGTGTGGGGTGGGGGTAGAAGGCGGGGTGGCTCAGCCCCTGGATGCCCGCTCAGGGCCTCCGTGTGGACACGTACCTGGTGGGGCGGCCCACCCCCATGCCCTCAGTCAGGGCCCCTCTGCGGGTGCTGAGGGGCTGCGGTCTGTCCTTGGCCCTGGGGGCCTCGTGCTGGGCGCTCGACCTCTGTCCACAGGCGGATCAGAGGCCCGAGGGGGGGCAGGGGGTGGGGCCAGCTCAGAGCCGCAGAGGGGGAGCCAGGGAGGATGGCCAGGCAGGCCGCTGGGCCGCGGCCCAAGCAAGCTGGAGAGGAGACGGTGGCAGAGACGCAGAAGGGAGAGGGGGCAGGGACGCAGTGTAGGGGCCAGGAGACAGGAAGAGGGGGCCACAAATGAGGGCACACAGAAGCGGTGAGATCACAAGGGAACAGCGATGGAAGGAAGGACAAATGGGGGCTCCCAGGTTCCTGGAGGTGAGCCTTGAAAAGTCGGGGTCACAGGTGAGATACCCTCCCGAGGCTCTGGAGCGAGCTCCAGAGGGAAAGAAATCCAGGGCAGGCGGTACCGCCCAACGGGCCGAGGGCCGGAGCAGGTGCCAGACTCCCGCCCCTCCTCCGTCCCCTCACAGGACAAGCCTCACACACGTCAAGCCTCTTCCGGTCCTTTACTGCCTCTCAGAAGCCCCACCTTCCTCCCCACAGCGCCTGCCTTTTGCAGAGAGGAGGGCAGAGGCCCATGCAGCCGTGCCCCCGCAACGGGTCAGTCCTGGTGGCAGGAAGGGGTAGACCCTAATCCTGCTGGTAAACCCACCCCTCAAATCCGCTCCCCGCCAGTGTAAAGCACTTGAGTTCCCTGGGGCCAACAGAGTCCTATGAAGGGTGGGGGGCGGTCATCGGGGTGAACCAAGTCTTTGGGCGGGTGGGGTCCCTGGACTCAGACCCAGTGATTTTGGAGGGCCATGGGTCAAACCAAGTCCTTTGGTTAGAGGGGCCGTTAGACCAAACCAAGTTGTTTTAGAGGGTTGTGGGTCAATCCTTCCTGCGTCCTTTGGCAAGAGGGGGGTCACCGGAGCAAACGAACCCTTTCAAAGCACAGTGAGGCCAAGAGAAGCCACCACAGCGGCCAGCGGGCCAAGCGAGGCCCTTCCTTGGGAGGCGCCGGTCGGCAGCTCTGAGTGCGTCCCTTCCAGGGGAGCCGGCTCCCACTTGGGCCCCCGCGGCAAGGCCAGGCTGGGTGCCGCCGGGCCCGCTCACACACTGATGGTGCGGAAGACGGTGAAGCCGGACAGGGCGGTGCTGACCAGGACCCCGGGGCACTGTGGGTGCCAGTGCAGCTCCTTGAGGTCCGTCTCGCCCTGATGCACGAACAGCAGCTGCTGCGGGAGGTCCACCAGGCCAGGGTCGGCCTCCGCGGCGCCTGCCTCGGGGTCCCGCTCCACGGCCAGGTCCCACTGTGTGATCTGGTTGTCTGCACCCGAGGCTGCGAAGACCCCGCTGTCCTGGGGATGCCACTCGACGGAGGTCACAGGGGCCACGTGCTGCTTGAAGGTGGCCACTGGGGAGCCAGACTGTGGGGACACAGGGGTGTGAGTGCCTCAGCCTGACTCCTGGGGTGCCCCCGCCTGAGCCCCCACCCCTCCCTGGCCTCGGGGTTCCACCAGGGCTGCACCCTCGAGCCCCTGCAAGCCCAGACTCTCTGAAAGGGACAGAGAGCAAAGTACAGCTGGTCGTAAAGGCGAAATGTCCCAGGGGCTGCTGGGAACCGTGGCCGAACTGCACAGAATTCCCTGGCGGGGGTGGGGGCGTGGGTGTGGTTTCGCGAGTGTCTGCCCCACGGAGTCTTGGGCCGGACAGGGGCAGAACTCGGTTCCTGGGCTCCAGAGGTGGCCGGTGCGAAAAACGCAGACGCTTTCCCTGAACAAAAGTGCTGTGGGGACAGGTCTCTCTACTTTGGAGAGGCGGCTCCAGACTTCCAACGGTGAATGAACTTGGCCATGAGACCCAGCCAGGCACCTGCCTTGGGCTGATTCTGTGGAACCCATTACACCGGAGGGGAAACAGCTGCAAGCCGGCGACTCCGGAAGGCGCGGAGCCACAGGAAGTCAGGGGTTTGCTCAGAGGGGTCCTGAAAGCGGCAATTTCTCCTGCCCAAAACCCCTCTCAATCTACGAAGCCGACTCTGGCCACAATGTCATGCCTGCACCTGTCCTTGTTATGCCTCGGTTTCCTCTCTTGCACTGAGTGAGCCGGGCTCCAAGTCACTGATGACTCTATAAAAACCCACTAGAAGGAAAAACTGTAACTCCCGGAGCCCTCGGGCCCCCAGCAGCCCGGCCGGCTGCACAGGCAGATGGGAACTGTCGTCTCTGCCACTTGTCAGCTCTCCAGATGGTAGAGTGACGGACTCCACACCAGCCGTCCCCTTGCTGAGCCAGTTTCCTCATCTGCACCCCAGGGGCTGGGCCCCAATGCAAAGGGCTTTCCCAGCCCCAGTGTATAAAGCCACCCACGGAGGGAAAGCCCATGGACCCTAGTGGCTGCTGGGAACAGGAGCTTCTCCAGCCCCAGCAGCCCGGCTGGGACAGTACCTTGAACTGCCGCAGGTCCCAGACCTTGAGGGCCCCGTCATCCCCGCCACTGAGCAGGAAGGGCTCCCGGTGGCTCCAGTTGATGACATTGACATCCCCATCATGGGCGGTGGCAGTGGTGAGCATGCAGGCTTTGCTGGGGGCTGCCCGGATGTCCCAGATGCGAATGGAGGCGTCGGCTGAGCAGGAGGCGAACACCTGGACGAGGGGTCTGAGTGACCTGGGGTCCCCGACCACACCCGGGGCCAGGCACCAGTCATGGGCCCCTTACTAGGACCCGCCCCCGGCCCCCCCTCACCGTGTCCTCGGTCGGGGACCACTGCAGGTCTTCCACGGAGTGCGTGTGGCCCACAAATGGCCGCTGGTCTACATGCCAGGAGCCGCCATCCGTAGGCGTCCAAAGGTGGATGTTCTTCTGACAGTCACCCGTCAGCAGGCGCCCTGGGGAAGGGGGTCAGGGCGCCACCTGGTCCCAGCCGGCCATTGCTTGCTCCCCTCCCTGGGCTCTCAGAGCACCACCCCTGACGCTGGCTGCAGACCCTGCCCCCCTCACCCCCCAGGACCAAGCGTGCACCCCAGGGCCTCACCGGGCACGCGGGGGGACCAGTCCAGCGCGAAGCCCTCGCCCATGTGGCCAGCAAAGCTGAAGATGGGCTTCACGCGGGCTTGCTCATCCCGGAGGAAGATCGCCAGGGCCTGGGGGTCATCGACCACCTGCAGGAGCCGCCGCAGCGCAAACACCTCCACCTGGCCCTTCTCTGACCACACCCCAGCCACCGGCTCCTCGCCCAGCCAAGACACCTGTGGGGGAGGCGGAAGGGGAGCTGAGTCGGGACAGGAGGCCCAGGGCAGTGACCGCAGCTCCTGCTATCCCTGAGAACCAGGGCTCCAGTTCCTCAGCCCCCAGCCCCCCACCCACCCCCTGGGCTGGGACTGCAACCCCAGAAGCCCTTGTGGATAAGGACCACAGTCTACAAGGCCAGCTTGGTGCCTGTGACAACTTCCCACCCTGTGGGAGAGGTGGGGGCGGGGGGCAGGGAACAAAGCTTCAAGGCTCCCGGGAGTCGAGGCTGTGATTCCCATGACCTTTAACCCTCTCGAGGTCAGACAGTCACAGGCCTCAGTCCCCTGCCCCTTTGCTCACAGGAGATCCAGCTTCAGGGTTTCCAGTAGTCCCTAGCTCTGACCCGCCTTGAACTCCAGACTCCTATCACACCGACCATTCAGCCTTCACAGAAGCAAAACCAAGCTCCTACCCGACAACCTCAACCTACTGTTCCCCAAACTGCAGGACTTACTTTCTACCTGTCCCTTCCTCACACCTGCCACCTATGCTGGTCCCACTAAAAACGCACCACTCTGACCCCTTCCAGCTGCCTCTGCTGTTGCCGTGCGCGTCACCATTGATGCCATCCTTCCCTCAACCACAGCCTCTTACAGGACTCCGTCCTCCTGCCCTTGCTTCCCTGCAGCCTATCCTCACACAGCAGCAAAGGGATCCTTGTAAAACACAAGTCAGCTCTAGCTGACGTGGCACAGTGGACTGAGCGCCAGCCCACGAACCAAAAGGTCACTGGTTCGATTCCCAGTCAGGGCACATGCCTGGGTTGTGGGCCAGGTCCCCTGTTGGGGCCATGCAAGAGGCAACCGATTACACACACCGATGTTCCTCTCCCTCTTTCTCCTCTCTTTAAAAAGAAAGAAAGAAAGTCTTGAAAACACAAGTCAGATGCCATCTTTCCACTGCTTTAAACTCTCCAGTGGCTCCCAGTTTCTCCCCAGGTAAATGCCAAGTCCTTATGATGGCCCACAAAGCCCTGAACAGCCTGCCTCGTCTGTGCCAACCCCCAAAATCTTGTATCCCAAGCCCGTTCTGCTTTCCCTTGCCTGCAAATCTTTCCCCAGAGACCCTGGGCTCACTCCCTCACTTCCTGTAGGTCTCTATCTAAATGGCACCTTATCAGTGAGTACTTCTCAGACCACACTATTTAAAATAGCAACCACCCTGGCTGGTGTAGCTCAGTGGATTGAGTGCGGGCCTGAGAACCACAGGATCACCGGTTCAATTCTAAGTCAGGACACATGCGTGGGTTGGGGGCCAGGTCCCCAGTAGGGGGAGCGCAAGAGGCAACCACCCATTGATGTTTCTCCCCCTCTTTCTCCTTCCCTTCCCCTCTCTCTAAAAATAAGCAAAATCTCTAAAGAATAAAATAAAATAGCAACCCACTCAGAAACACTCTAACCTCCTTACCTGACTTTATTTTTTCTCTACACCACTCGGCACCTTTGACATAGTACACATCTACTTAGTTTGTGCTTGTTCCCTTCTCCACTAGTGTGCAGGTTTCCCGCAGCCAGAGGCCGCTGGCTCCCTGCCTAGAACAGTGCCTGAAACACAAGACACTTCAGCGGAGCCACGCAGCAAGGACTACACGCTCAGCACTGCTCGGACTGCTGTCTACGTGCCATCTCATTTAATTCACACATCAACCTCATCAGAAGATGCTGTCACCCTAAACCACAAAAGTGACGCCACAGCTCCAAACAGTCCCTAAAAAAATAACAAGAAACCACAGAGACCCACTACAACCAGACACTGTTTCAAAGCCCCTGAAACTGTTTATTTCACGTGCTTCACTGAAATAATCGTAGGTTACTCATTCTGTTGTACCCTCACATCAGGCAAGTTCTGTAACTCTCAGCATTTTACAGAAAAAATACCTCCACAGCACCTAGCACCCAGGGACAACTCAGAATAGCTAGGACATACACTAATGAACATAGAAAATTACTAGCCCAATGCTTTCCCCAAAGCTGAAGGGCATGCGGAGGTGCCCGTCTGGACAGGAGGGGTGGGGTGTGCTCCAGAGGATGTAGAGCGGACCTCCTCGGACTGTTCTTTACCCGAACTCGGTTGATGCCACCATAGTGAGGCACCATAGCCAGCTCCAGCTGAGGCTTCCGCTCTTCTTCATCCTCTTCATCTTCCTCCTCCTCTTCATCACTGCCCTCTGATGACGGGGGCTTTGTCCCATGCAGATTGTGCATCCGGAGCATCATTAATCTGGAGGAAAGTGTGACGCGACTAAGGCGCTGGATGTCAGGATCCTCCGGGAGGAGGGAAGATGGAAACCCCAACTTCTGGGTCTGAGACAGGCAGAAGCTGGAAGCCCTGCCTTCTGGGTCCTGGGGACTGGGGTGCTGGAGGCTGAATCCTGGACCCTGAGGCAATAAGAGGCTGGGGACTTGGACTCCTGGTTCTGGATAAGCCTCAGGTTTCACCCACCTGTTGCTTTGGGCGCTCTCCGCCTGGGTCCCAGCACACAGGTAAAGCGTAAGAGGAAAGTCTGTCCGATTGTCTCCAAGGTGATCCCGGACTATGTCAAAGCTGAGACAGGGGGCGCCTGGGGCGGGAAGGAGAGGTTGGGAAGTTACGAAGAGAAAGCGGGATCTCAGGCCCCTCCAGTGTGATGTTACCCCTCTTGGACCCGAGTCCTCTCTCAGAGCGCCTGTTCAGTTAAAAGCGCAGGACCTGATCTCCTCAGGACCCAGGATTGCAGTTCCCTTCTTCCTCAGGACCCAGGAGTCTGGGTACCCAGCCCTACCAGTCTGCGCTCGGTGGTACAGCACGTAGGCCTCCTCATCCATGATCAACTCCTCTCCTTCGCGCAGCGGCGGCCCCCGGCCGGGCAGGTAGACATGAGATGGACCCTCGGACCCTGCGTCGCGGGACTTGGCCTCCATGGGTTCCTCTGTTTCACACGTGCGCCGCCGACCCTTGCGCGCCGCCATCTTAGAAGCCTCTCACCGTGGGCGCGAGATAAAAGCGTCACTTCCGGGTTGCGCTCTCTCCCCCGCCCCCCTTCGGAGATCCACCAGGCTGCGCGGTTACCTTGGAAACCTTCCAGTTCACCGATTAGAGAAGGCGGTAGGGAGAGGGAGAAGAATTACGGTAACGGCGTCCTGCTTTAGCCTAGGAGGGCTGCAATAGATACCGAGAAACCACACGGTCCGCGTGCCTTTGGGCGCTGTTCTGCGGTGCAATGGCAAAGCCTCCTGGGAGTTGTAGTCCTGTGGGAGGCCTGCGTTTCCCGATCAACTGAAGGAGTTCTGAGCCTCCACTCGATTTTCCACCTTTGACTCCCAGCGCTTTATTTTCACTTAGTTGATTATTCATGTATGCAAATAAGAGCTCTTGCTGACAAGGACCGTGGGTTTCTATTCTCTGAGGACCCATAAAGCCGGTTTCTTCTCCCCTCCTTGTGGTGATGGCTTTAATTTACTTCAAAATGCTTAATGTAAACAGGATGATATTAACGCGTAAGTTAGTCGGTTGAACCTACCCTCTCAGGGCAGTCAACCGCCCAACCAGGACTTCACATTGCAGCTATGGTCAGCGAGCACTTACTCGGCAAGACCACCCTCTGGAGGCAGCAATTTCAAGTGCTTTGATTCTCTCTTTATTGCCCATTAGCACCAGAGGTTTGGCTAATTGGCATAATGAAATGTTAGAAATGTACTCTCATTGGTGAGGTTAACGGTATTCAAGATATGTGGGTTGGCTGGAATGTATTAGACACTCTCCTCGCTTGCATGAACAGGATATTAAGAATCTTGTGAGCCTCGTCCCTGGAAGGCATAGGAATGGGACCCCAGACTTGATCCTAAAGTGGTTTGATCCTGGTTCTTTCCTGAATTCTCTGTCCCCCATACCTCTAGGTCTCTGCCCGCCCCTGCCCCTTCTCAGCCCTTCTCTTCTTACGGACTTTTTTTCACCTCCTCTTTCTGGGGCTTTGTCTCCCACCTCCCTCCAGGATCTCTTTTCTCGCTCTAATTCTCCCTCTGCCCTCTTTCTCGGTGGGACTGGTCTCGGTGTCCGTTTCCTCCAGATGTTTGAGGGGGGCTAAGAGACAGACGCGGAGCTCATACTTGGACTGAGGAGGCGTAAAAACATGGTTTATTCCAAACACTGCAATGTGGAACAGGAGAGTGGGGAGGAAGGTCGGTGGTGAGTGTGGACTCCCAGACCCTCCCTTCCACAACCCAGCTCCAGGCCCGGCTGGAGATCTGGGAAGAGGAGGCTTTGGGGGGGTGGGGGGTGGCAGGGGCGGGGAGGGAGCGTCTGCTGGGTCATCACTGAAGGGTCACAGATAAGGGTTGGATTTGGAGAGGATGTGTTTGGTGGCACCCGGGGCTGGTAGTGAGGTGCGACAGGGTGGGAGGTTCTGGGCCCTGTGGGTTGGGAATCAACACGGGGGCAGAGGGAGGCGGGGCTTCCGTTGGGGGCGTGTCCTATGTCAAAATAGGGAAATGCGACTGAGGGCGGGAAAGGAGGAACGGGGTGTCCCGGTTTGACGTCAAGGGTCACAGTCTGGTCGGGGCACAGTCTGGGGTTCGGGTCACAGTTTGGGGTCGGATGACCATTTGTAGGGGTCGGAAGTCACAGTCTGGGGTCAGGGGTTTCTGTGTGGCGGGGCCAAGGTCTAGGGTCACAGTTTGGCGAACGCGTCTCACAGTTTTGAGTCCCGATGGATGAAAGGTTAAAAACGGGCTTCCCCGGAGGCGTGGCTGGGACCGGGGAGCTGCACAGTGATGTGAGGGCCACGGCCCCGGGCGTGGGGGTGGGGCGCGGGCGTGGCGTGAACCCCCACCTCCCGCCCCATCTGGTGACGTTAAAAAGCCCTTGTCGGGTTTAAAAAAAAGTCCAGTGGGCTCTGGGACCTCCTCCCTCTCGCTGCCAGGCTGCGTGAGGTTCGGGGAACCAAATCCCCTCGGGCTCACAGCGCCTCCAAAACGAAAAGGGCACAGGACGCTGCTCCAGGCGGGGTCCGGCCAGTTCCACCTGTTTCGTTCCCACCCCACGTGGGTCCTTGTCCACTGCGCGTGCCCCCTCGGGCCGTGGCCTGCGCTGACCGAGGGGGACAGTCGGGCCCCCGGGGCCGCGTCATACCTCGGACTCGAGGCTGGAGAAGTGCGCTGAGCCCCGGCGGGTCCCCAGGTCTGAGCCCCGGTGTCTGCGGTGGGACGCGGTGGGCAGCGGCGGCCCCCAGTGCGCGGCGTGCAGGCACCGGCGCGCGTGGCGGGAGGGCCCCGTGAGCCGGCGCGCGGGGGCGGCGCGGGGACAGGAGCTGAGGTCCTCAAGCGAGCGAGAAGTGGGCGCGGGCGGCGGGAGGTCCCAGCCCCCAGCGGAGCGCCGGTGGCGGTGGTGGTGCGGGGCAGGGGGAGCGGGCACGCGGTGTGAGGCCCGCGGGCGGTGCCCGTGCGGCCTCGGGCACCCGCAGCGAGCCCGGCGCCGGGGCGGGGGTCCGGCGGCCCAGGGAGGGGGCGGCGGCGCCCACCAGCCGCCGTCCAGGCCGTCGTGTGAGCAGCTGAGGTGGCGAGGCGGCGGCAGCAGCTCCAGGCTGGCGCAGTGGCGGCAGTGCCAGGCGGCCGGGCCGCCGCGCGGGGGCAGGTAGTCCCAGCTGCCGGCGCGCCAGCCCCCGAGCTTGTCGACCGACCAGTAGCGGCCGGGCGGCGGCCCTAGGCGCTCGGCGTACGGGTAGGGGAAGTCGGCGAACCACCAAGGCTCCAAGCCGCCCAGCGACGCCCCGCCCAGGCTCTCCGAGTCCTCCGAGTCCGACGGCGACGGTTCCAGGTCGAGGTACGGGCAGGGGGGCGGCGCGCCGCGGCATGGAGGGGGCGCACCCTGGGCCCCGCCGCCCGCTACCCCTGCGCCCGCAGCGCCGCCCGCGCCCGGCCCCAGTAAGGGCTGGCTCTCCGGGTCGGAGCGCGGCCAGCGCGCGGGCGCCGGCGGGCTCTCGTCCTCGTAGGCCAGGCGGCAGAGCGGCGGCCCGACGGCGGTGGCCGCGGCGGAAGGGGGCGCAGGCGGCGACGGGAAGCCGGAGTAGGCGCCCGCTGAGGGCTCGGCCGGCTCCTTGTCCCGCACGATGGCGAAGTAGGAGGGCGGCGGCTTCTGCGGGGGCTGAGCCGCGGGTGGGGACAGGGGGCGCCCAGCCGCGCCCCGGGGCGCTGCGCGGGCCTCACCCACGCCCAGGCCCTGAGGCTCGATGGGGCCATAGTAGCGGTGGAAGCCGTCGGCCAGGCCCGCGACCCCGGGTGGCCCCGCGGCCTTGGCGCGGCGCCAACGATCCACGGCGGCGCGCTCGCGGGGTAGGAAGGGCGCGGGGCCCGGCACGGGACGCGCCGTCGGGTACGCCGGGCTGGGCAGCGGCTGTGGCGGAGGCGGGGGCTTGGCGGGCGGCGGGGCTGCTTCGGCGCTGCAACAGCTGTACATGCCCTGCGGGGGCCACGGGAGAGGCCGGTGGGCGCGGTAGGCCCGGGAGCACCCGCCTCCCTCTGCCTCCCTCCCCCAAGTCCTGCCTCCTCTCCCGCACCTCCGCCCGGGTCCCTTCCGTTCCCAGGCATTCCTGTGGGTTTCCCCCTGTCTGTCCCCTTTGCCGGGCCCTCCCCTCGTACCCTGGAGAAAGCCAGCAGGAAGTCCATGCGGTGCGTGGGCCCCAGGCAGTGGCGCAGCCGCCAGTACACCAGGTGCTCCCAGGCGAAGACCAGCAGGGAGAGGCCCATGGCCACCAGCAGCATGTAGAAGACACCCGCCATGTTGTCGATGTCCAGCTTGCTGCTCATCACCTCGATTTTGTCATTGTGGCAGATCCCGGAAAGCCACAGCCGCTCCAGCATCTCGATCTCATCTGGGGAAAGGGGGCAGGGGCGGGCAGTCAGAGGTCATCTTCTGTGGGCATCCCGTGAGGACCCTCTTTTCTGATATAGGAGTCTAGGCCCCCAGCTGCCACCTCCCTCAGGCCCTGGTGTCCTGGTCCTCATCCCCTCCTTCCGAGGGGCCCAGGGCTCGCCCCCTCCCCCGGGCACCGTCCTGCAGCCGCACCATCCCCCAGGAACTGCAGGAGCGCCAGGTCGATGGGCCGCTTCCAGCGGGAGCCCTTGTGCAGGGCGATGCCGTAGCCTGTGGTGGCAAAGACCTTGCCCGAACCGATGGTGACAAGCTTGCAGCCCTCATCCTTGCGGGCCATGTAGTTGAGCACAGCTGCATCGTAGATGAAGGCGTCCAGCTTCCTGGGGGCGGGGGTGGGGGGGGAGGCGGCATGAAGGGCAAAGTCAGTCCCACACCGATGCCCTCCTGGCCCAGCCCCGAACCCCTGCCACCTCTAATCTCCAACTGCTCCAGTTACTAAAGAGTAACGCTTCTTGAGCAAGCTGCACCACTTTGTGCCTCAGTTTCAATATCTGTAAAATGGGGATAAGAGCGATACATGTCTTGGGGTTGCTGCAAAGGTTACATACTGCTTGGTGCAGAGGAAGTGCTGGAGAATTGTTAGTGGTGACTGTTAATGAAATAATTACACGTTTAATCCTCCCCAGAGCCCTCCAAAGGAGTCCTATACACTCCATTTTAAAGAGGTCTGAGGCCCTGGCTGGAGTGGCTCAATGGACTGAGTGCCGGCCTGTGAACCAAAGGGGTCACCAGTTTGATTCGCAGTCAGGGCACATGCCTGGGTTGCCAGGCCAGGTCCCCAGTAGGGGGCGCATAAGAGGCAACCACACATTGATGTTTCTCTCCCTCTCTTCCCTTCTGTCTAAACATAAAATAAATAAAATCTTAAAAAAAAAATAAAGAGGACTGAACATCAAACAGGGAATCATGTAAACGATAATACAGTGTTAGGGAGGGGACAAAAGGGGACTAAATGGTAATGAAAAAATACAATAAAGATTAAATTAAATTTCTAAAAATAATACAATGTTAATGATCACTAATATCGTGCTGGGCACTATCTACGTACTTAAATAACTCATTTAATCCTGACGACATTTCCTATAAAGTAGAAACTACAACGGCATCGCCATTGTTCAGACGGACACACCATCCGCGTTAACTTGTTTCTCCCCCGAGGCCCTAAGTTCTGAAAGTCGGTGGGAAGACGATCAGGGATATGGAATCACTTCTCACAGAGGGGTACACGGTGGCACTCGCCACGTGTCGCTCCCTCCACAACTGCTGCCATTGTGCACGTGGGTCTCTGGTTATTGGACTCTCTCCGCCTCTCCCAGTGGATTTCAAGCCCCAGGAGGGGCGGGTCCCAGCCCATCACGTTCCCGGCTGTGGCCCAGCACACATCCCACACGTACAAGATGGCTGTAAGTATTTGCAGAATGAATGAGTGAGTGCATACACAGATCCACACCATGGAACACCGTGTAACTCTTCTACAAAACAAGATAAACGTTTATGATCTGACATCCGAAGATGTCACTGTGTATTAATGAGAAAAACAAACAAAAAAGCTAGTCCCAGAATCCCATGGGGTGTATAACTCCATATGCATTTTTTTTAACTTTTTTTTTAAAGATTTTATTTATTTATTTTTAGAGATAGGGGAAGGGAGGGAGAAAGAGAGGGAGAGAAACAGCAATGTATGGTTGCCTCTCATGTGGCCCCCACTGGGGACCTGACCCGCAACCCAGGCATGTGCCCTGACTGGGAATTGAACATATGCATTTTTTAAAAGGACGTGTATGGGGGGACATTGTGGTCATCTTCACTGCAGACACCAGACTAGCTCCTAGAGGGAGGTGCCTGTCCTGGGTTGCCCAGCGTTGTCCAAAAGAACATTCTACAGTGATGGAAACAGGCCATCGGCGCTATCCAGCATGGCAGCCACCAGCTAACCTGTGGCTCCTGAAATGTGCCAGTGTGACCAAGGGGGATGGAACTTTTAATTTTTTTTTCGAAGATTTGGTTTATTTATTTTTAGACAGAGGGGAAGGGAGGGAAAAAGGGAGAGGAATATCAATGTGTGGTTGCCTCTCGCACGCCCCCTACTGGGGACCTGGCCCGCAACCCAGGCATGTGCCCTGCCTGGGAATCGAACTGGTGACCCTTTGGTTTGCAGGCCAGCACTCAATCCACTGAGCTACACCAGCCAAGGTGGAACTTTAATTTTAATTAATTTACATTTAAACAGTATTGGCCAGCACAGGTGTGGGAGAAAGCAAGAGAGATCAAGGCTTATGGCTGCCTGCGGGGTGGTAGAGAAGGCAAAGGGTCTCTCAGACAAGAATATCACCTGGGCCCGGCTGGTGTGGCTCAGTGGATTGAGCGCGGGCTGGGAACCAAAAGATCCTGGTTTGATTCCCAGTCGGGGCACGTGCCTGGGTTGCGGGCCAGGTCCCTAGTGAGGGCCACGTGAGAGGCAACCATACATTGCTCTTTCTCCCTCCCTTCTCCTCTCTAAAAATAAATAAATAAAATCTTTAAAAGAAAAAAGAATGTCACCTGGAGTTTTTACTTGTTTGCCTGTCTGTTGATGCAAATAACTCTGTGTCCCCAAACCGTCGGTAAAGCCCTGTCCGCACGCTTGCACACGTGCCCCTAAATGCCTTGTGTATGTGCTTGGTTGCGGAGAAACTGAAGAAAAGGAGAGAATTGGTCCAGCACTCCACATAGGGAGGATTCCCCACTTTGAATGCATCAGCGGAAGCGATAACTTGGGCGTGGGACGGCGAAAGCTCTGGAGAAGAGTAGAAACAGGGGAGGGCGTTCATCACCCCACTGTGGGAGAATGGCCTTTGATTTGACTGTACATAGATCCTCACGGGCAGGGAGATCCCAGCTGACATCTGGAAACTTATATATAGGCAAGAAAAATGCCACCATTGCCTGCGGCAATGCTGCTTTGTAGGCAAACTGTAATTTCTCGAGATTTCTCTTGGTTTAGCAAAATGCCCTTGAGGGCAAAAGGTGAGTTGCTTCCGGGTGTAAGTGGGGAAACCTGGCAGTCCCCAGGGTCGGGCTGAAGAGGAGGGACGGAGGCTCCGGGAGTGAGGATGAGGAGGAAGGAGAGTCTTTGGGGGTCCTTGGGGGACACGGGAGGAGGGTAACTTCGGGAAAGACCCATAAGCCCCAAACCAAAGCTTCCAGGGAGTGGGAAGGTTTGAGGGGCTTTCAGGAAAGGGGGGCCCAAGAGCCTTCGCTTTTAATTGTTTGCTCTGTTGTTCTGGATTATAATGCTGCCAACCCTGCCCCCCACCCCCAGCTTCCTATCCCCCGTGGTCCCTAAAGCTCTGGTAAAACTCATTCATCTCACGTCCTCCAGCCTTTGGGTAGCTGCAGGTTTGGGGGAAAATAAGATACCCGGCGTCTGCCCTTACATTCCTGTTTATCCAGCCCTGTGGCCAAAGGGATCTTAACACTTCAGTCAGCTCCTGCCCCGCCTCGTCCACAGTCTTCCCCTGACTCCCCACTTCACTCAGAGTAGAGCTACCTTGAACTCCAAGGCTCTATGCCACCAAACTCCCCCGATGTCCTCCTTGCTCCTCTACCCCCATCTTCCACGCACGCCTCCCGCACTAGGTTGCTCCCGCTGCGCTGGTCTTTGCACAGTTCCTGGACCACTCGGGCGCACTCCTGCCTCAGGGCCTTTGCACTTGCTATTCCCTCTGCTGAAACATTCTTCTCCCAGATACCCGCCGGCTCACACACTCACTTCCTCCAAGTGACTGTACACCTTATGTAATACCACAACCTGCGGCCTCCTTCCTTCCCGGGTCTCCCAGACTCGTTCATCCTGCCCTGTTTTTGTCCGTAACACTTCTCCCCTTGTAACTCTAAAATGTCCTCAGTGATTTAGGGTATTGTCCGTCTCATCCCACTGGAATTCAAATTCCATGAGGGACAGACCTTGTATGTCTGAGTCACTGCTGTATCCACAGACGCTAGAACAACACCTGGCACACAGCAGGTGCTTAATAAAGAGTGCTTGAGCCCTGGCTGGTGTGGCTCCGTGGATTGAATGCCGGCGAACGTAAAGGTCGCTGGTTCGATTCCCAGTCAGGGCATGTGCCTGGGTTGCGGGCTGGGTCCCCAGCTGGGGGTGTGTGAGAAGCAGCCACCCATTGATGTTTCTCTCCCTCTCTTTGAAAAATAAAAATAAAAAAAGGAGTGGTTGAGTGAAAGAATTTGGGCTAGTTTGAGGTGGCCGTCCTGTGGGCCAGGCACTGGAGCCGAGAGGTAAGGTTTCTTTAAGGTGGAGAAGATAGATGCCAAGAGGTGTTTGTCCACAGAGAAAGCAGGCTGAGAACATGCGTGCTTTTGGTAAGGAATGCGTAATGATGTATGGTGCCCGGTGTAACTGACCTGAAAGAAGTAGAAAAGAATGCCTCCCTTGGGGAAAGGGTTTGATAGTTCCTTTTCTGCCCCTCCTAAGGGAGTGGACTTATGGAATGGGTTTCCAGAACTGGCTGAGAGGAGAAACCATGTTTCTTTCTTTCTTTTTTTAAAATTTTTAAAAAAGATTTTATTTTCAGAGAGAGGAGAAGGGAGTGAGGAAGACAGGGAGAAAAACACTGATGTGCAAAGAGAAACATCAATTGCCTCTCACAGGCCCCCAGCTGGGGATCTGGCCTGCAACCCAGGCATGTGCCCTGACAGGGAGTTGAACCAGTGACTTCTTGGCTCACAGGCTAGCGCTTACTGAACCACACTAACCAGAGCTCTTTATTCCTTTTGAAGAAATGTATTTCCTTTTTTCCTGCGAGGCTGCTTGCCCTCAGTGTTAGGACAAGCCCACGTTTGTAGTGTGAGCCAGCCAAGGCCATGGGAGCGCCAACTATCCACACCTCTCTGTAAGGGCGGAATTTTCTAGTGCTGTGCTGGGTGGTAACCACAGCCACATGCAACTATTTGCATTTACATTCTCACTAAAATTGAAAATTCAGTTCCTTACCCCTGGCTGGTGTAGCTCAGTGGATTGAGCACAGGCTGCAAACCAAAGGGCCGCCGGTTCGATTCCCAATCAGGGCACATGCCTGGGTTATGGGCCAGGTGCCCAGAGGAGGTGCGAGAGAGGCAACCACACATGGATGTTTCTCTCCCTCTCTTTCTCCTTCCTTTCCCCCTCTCTAAAAATAAATAAATAAAATCTTTAAAAAAGAGAAAAAAGAAAAGTCAGTTTCTTAGCCACACCAACCGCATTTTGAGCAACTGGGCACTGGTGGTTACTGTACTGGACTGCCCAGGTCTGGAGCACTTCCATCATCTCAGAAAAGGCCATTGGAGATCGCTGCTCTCGACAGACACACGTCTGTCTCCTGGACCGGAGTGGGAGCTCTGGGAGAGCAGAGCCTTCGATCCATTCACTGCTCTCCCCTCAGTGCCTAGGCCAGCGGATGAGTGAATGCGGGAACTTTCATAACGTTGGGGCTTATCTTGTTGGGGAGGTCATGGTTCATTATTAAAATTTTAAAATTGATTTGAGAGAGAGAGAAAGAGAGAGAGAAGCACAGCTTTGTTATTCCACTTATTTATCCATTCATTGGTTGACTCTTGAATGTGCCCTGTTCAGGGATCGAACCCACAACCTTGGCGTATAGGGATGACATTCTAACCAACTGAGCTAACCAACCAAGGCATGGTTCATTACTTGTTTTTTTCTTTGTTCCTCTCTATATTAAAACATTATATATAATGTATATATGTATATATATGCATACATACGTAATATGCATGTATACATGTGTAATGTACATATATATGATTAACCCAAGAAAAGAGACTGAGAGATACTAACATTGGGATTCCCCAACAAAAATGGTTCAGACAGATCACCCTACGGTGAAGTTCGTGGTCAACAACCTTACTCGTAATCACAGGCCGACCATTTCTAGAGTTTTGGACCTCCACTCCCACATATGAACAGACTACCAAGAATTACTAGGCATCAAATACAGTCTCTAATAAGAAAGACAGAAACAGCCCTGGCTGGTGTGGCTCAGTGGATTGAGCGCCGGCCTGTGAACGAAAAGGTCGCCAGTTCAATTCCTGGTCTGAGAGCTGTCCCTCACACGCATTGATGTTTCTTTCCCTCTCTTCCCCTGTCTCTAAAAGTCAATAAATAAAACCTTAAAAAAGTAGAAACAAAACAAATGGGTGGGGGTGATATGGAGGAAACATTATACAGGTAGGAGATGATGTAAAAAAAAAAATAAAACCGACTTCCAGCCAAGATGGAGGCGTACGTAGACACACTGTGCCTCCTCACACAACCAAAAGAAGGACAACAACAAATTTAAAAACAAAAAACAAGCAGAACTGACAGAGAACTGAACTGTATGGAAGTCCGACAACCAAGGAGTTAAAGAAGAAACATTTGTCCAGACCGGAACCCGAATCCAGGAGCAGAGACAAGCCATCCCCGACAGCTCCGCCCATGCCAACTCCTGACGTCCAGCTCAGAGGGAGTCGCGGGACCGCGCCTCACTCTTGTGCAAGTGGGTGATGCTTCCCAGTCAACATGGGGAAGTGTGGCACGCTCCGCAGAGAAGCGATAGTGCGACGTAAGCTCGAGCACAGTCAGGAAAGGGCAAAACTGAAGCAAGTACACTGGACAAGACTAGAAGCCACTGGCCGTGCGGCAGTGAATCTAGAGAAACTCCCAAGTGAGAATCCAACAGGAAACCCTAACACCTGACCGACTGCACCTGTTCACCCCAATGCCTTCCGGCCACAGCTGAGTATTAGGATAAGTCATTACCGGGAGAAGGCCTGGAAATATATGTCACAGGATAAAATAGAAGCTCTTCTGTCCCACGTAGTCAGTTTATTAGGCCACATCGGTGAGGACGCTGCTATCTCAGACCCATTAGGACCCAGAAGCCAAATGATGCTCATTTTCCGACATGCTTTCATTCAGGGCTACGAGCTGAAAAATCAAAAGCCTTGGAGTCTCTCCTTCCTCATATCTGAATCTAATGCTCTTTCAAACATTTGCATCAGAAAAAAAAATGGTAAAGCCTCTAAAATAAAATACATAGATGATAAAGAATAAAAATAAAAATAAATGAACAAACCCAAAAAGTATCATTAATGGCATCAGAGAAACAAGACAAGATACTGCAGCTTATGCCCTGGCTGGTGTGGAGCACTGGATTGAGCGTCGGCCTGTAAACCGAAGGGTCGCTGGTTCAATTCCCAGTCAGGGCACACGCCTAGGTTGCGGGCCAGGTCCCCAGTTGGGGGCGCTCGAGAGGCAACTATAAGATACTGCAACTTTGAACCCTGAATAGGATATTTTGAAATAGGGACACTACAAAATAGTATTGCAAAATTTACAAACTACTATAAAAATTCAAAGATCAAAAAATGTGCTTAGAAATTAAAACTACACTAGCAGAAATGAAAAGCTTAATAAAAGAGTGGAAGATAATATTAAGAAAACCTCTCGGGAAGTACAGCAGGGAGATAAAGAGACGGACAAATGAGAGAGGGAATGAAAGAAGTGGAGGGTGACCTTAGTAAGGGTTCCAGGAAGAAAGAACAGAGAAATGGAGGGAAGCGGGAAACTGTCATGAAGAAAAAGAAATACAATAAAGACTAAATTAAAAAAAAAAGAAAACAATTGTCATTGAAAGAAATTGAGAAAATTCCCCAGAACGAATGGCATGCGGGCACAACTGGAAGGTCCAGCCTTGAAATTAACCGAAGCCACATTT
This sequence comes from Micronycteris hirsuta, assembly GCA_004026765.1. Lineage (NCBI taxonomy): Eukaryota > Metazoa > Chordata > Mammalia > Chiroptera > Phyllostomidae > Micronycteris > Micronycteris hirsuta. The sequence goes on along the minus strand of PVJI01007179.1, from coordinate 7,999 downwards.
CTTAGAAATGTCAGCACACCAAGGATGGGCAACAGAAAGAGGTCACGGACAAGCCTTAGGAGGCAGAATGACTTCACATGTCTCAACAGTAACTTCAAAGTTGGAAAGTAGGAGGCCGAGGAGGCACGCCTTCAAACATCTGCAGGAACATGAGCTCCAGCCTGGGATTTTATATCCAGCCAGATGGCCCACCCGAGTACCCATGTTTTCAGATGTGCAATGCCTTTAAATGTTTAATCCCCACCCGTGAGCTTTCTGTCAGGAAGCTCAAAACAACGAGAGAGCCAAACCCAGGAAGAGGAAGATTGGGATATGATATGATCCGGACCCTGGGGAGGGGAGAGAGGGGAGGGGAAAGGATCCAGTCAAGATGCAGGCTGTGGCCCTGGCTGGTGTGGCTCAGTGGATTGAATGCCATCCTGAGAACCAAAGGTCGCCTGTTCGATTCCTAGTCAGGACACATGCCTGGGTTGCAGACCAGGTCCCCCGTGGGGACACACAAGAGGCAACCACACCTTGCTGTTTCTCTCCTGCTCTTTCTCCCTCCCTTCCCCTCTCTCGAAAACTTAAAAAAGGCACCAGATTGGATCAGCTACCTCAAAAAGGTGAAATTAATGGAGCACTCATTAATTTTGAAAAAGATTTTAAATATATGATGAGATTTGGATAGTTAACAGAGAACGCGTGAGCTTGCATTAGTTAAGCACAAAGAAAACTCACACATGAAGCAACTGAAAAACAAAAAAAGGCAATTATTAACTCCGGGAGAAGCAAAGACTTGCGTAGGAGAGGAAAGGCATCCTGGTTTACTACCCGCGGCAGCCCGCGGGAGCGTTCACCCAGCCCAGCCTGTAAACACTGCGTATTCAGCCAGCCGGCACCCCAGCGTGGGAGGCTGGGGGGGCTCAACTACGGGGATGAGTGTGTGCCTTCCATCGTCAGAAGTGAATGGAAAATGCCTAAAACTGAAAAACTCCTGAGGCAGCCACACGAACGTGGTACTCGGAGACCAGGACGTAAATAACAAACGGACGCAATCACTGAGGTGCGAGCAGATTCCGCTGCGGTGGGAGGAAGGCAGGGTAGGCAGATGGGGACTTGTTGGTTTGCAGTTTCGAAAATCTTGTATTTGAAATACGGGGACATCATAGCTCTGATAAAAATAGAACTAAAAACTCAGGGAAAAAAATGTAACGAGGAGCACTGGGGAGAATTAGAATTCAGCAGAAGCAGGGGATCGGATGTGACAAGGGAGACACACGGGGGTATCCCTCGTGAATCTAAGAAGCCTCCGGGGAGGGTGCCCCCCCCCCTCGGTTTCTCACTGCGGGCGTGACGCAGTGATTTGTAGTGGTGGAGAGGCTGGGCTGAGCATCACGTGGCCCGCTCTGCCACTCAGCAGCTATGGGATCTTGCTGTGCCTTAGTTTCCCCCATAATAAAACGGGAAATAGTCCTGACTGGTAGCCCTGACTGGTGTGGTTCAGCGGGTTGGGCGTTGTCCCGCAGATCGAAAGGGGTCGCCGGTTCAATTCCTAGTCAGGACACATGCCTGGGTTACAGGCCAGGTCCCCGATTAGGGGTGTGTGAGAGGCAACCGATGTAACTCTCACACATGAAGATTTCTCTCTCAGCCCTGGCTGGTGTAGCTCAGTGGATTGAGCGCAGGCTGTGTGTGAATCAAAGGGTCGCCAGTTCGATTCCCAGTCAGGGCACACACCTGGGCTGCAGGCCAGGTCCCCAGTGGGGACCACACAAGAGGCAACCACACACTGATGTTTGTCTCCCTCTCTTTCTCCCTCCATTCCGTTCTATCTAAAAATGAATAAATAAAATCTTAAAAAAAAAAAAGATTTCTCTTTCTCCCTCCCTTCCCTTCTCTCTAAAAAGAAAGAAAAAGAAATAAATAAAAATAAAATCTTAAAAAAATAGAAATAATAATTCATTTATCCTGTGTTATAGGTTGAATTCTGCTCTCCAACCTTCATATATTATTAAAGCCCTACCCCAGCGCCTCAAAATGTGACCTTAGTTGGAGACAGGGTCTTCACTGAGGTACTCAATTAAAATGAGGTCATTGGGATGGGTCCTCGTCCAATAGGACTGGTATCCTCTTTTTAGTTTTTTTTTTTGTGTGTGTGTGTGTTTTTTTTTAAAGATTTTATTTATTCAGCCCTGGCTGGTGTAGCTCAGTGGATTGAGCAGGGGCTGGGAACCAAAGGGTCCCAGTTCGATTCCCAGTCAGGGCACATGCCTGGGTTGCAGGTCAGGTCCCCAGTGAGGGCCATGTGAGAGGCAACCACACATTGCTGTTTCTCTCCCTCTCTGTCTCCTTCCCTTCCCCTCTCTCTAAAAATAAATAATAAAATAAAATCTTTAAAAAAAAAGATTTTATTTATTCATTTTTAGAGAGAGGGGAAGGGAAGGAGACAGAGAGGGAGAGAAATATTGAGGTGAGAGAGAAACATCCATCAGCTGCTTCTCACAAGCACCCCGAGTGGGGACCAAACTTGAAACCCGGGCATGTGCCCTGAACGGGAATCGGTCTGGCGACCCTTTACTGTCGGGACAACCTCCAACCCACTGAGCCACACCAGTCAGGGCAGGACTGGTGGTCAACAAGGGAAATTTGGGCACAGAGACAGACATGGATGGGCAGCGACATGAAGACACAGGGAGAAGACAGCCATCTACAAGCCAGGGAATGAAGCTGGAAACAGATCCTTCCCTCCCAGACCTCAGAAGGAGGCTGGAGGGCTTCTAGCCTCCAAAACTGTGAGACAGTCGATTTTTGTTATAGTAACTCCAGGGAACAAATAATGAACTGAAGTGAGTGTTGATATGTAATAAACATTATAGCAAATTTAGAAGATTTGGGAGAGAGCCCTGGCTGGTGTGGCTCAGTGAATTGAGTACTAGCCTGTGGACCAAAGGGTCGCTGGTTCGATTCCCAGTCAGGGTGGCATGCCTGGGTTGCAGGCCGGGTCCCTGGTGGGGGTACGCGTGAGAGGCAACCACACATGGGTGTTTCTCTCCCTCTCTTTCTCCCTTCCTTCCCCTCTGTCCAAAAATAAATAAATAAAATCTTAAGAAGTAATAAAAAGAAAAAAAGAAGATTTGGGGATGACACCAAGCCTTGGCAACGGTACAAAACAAGTGGAACTTTCCTGCACTTGCTTTTGAGAGTGTACATTGGTACAACCACCTTGGAAAATGTTTGGCCGTGTCTCTGAAGCTAAGCATCCTTCTGCCTATGACCCAGCAGTTCTATTCATGGAATTTACGCAAGAAAAATGAATGTGCATACAACGTCCAAAGACTTGTACAAGGATGTCCATAGTAGAACATCCATAATGACCAAACACTGGAAACAACCCAAGCGTCCAGCGACAGGAGCATGGAAGAATTCCGGTATCTTCCTATAATAGCATACTCAGTGGGACACAGCGATGAACAAACTACCTGGTGGGAATGCTGGGCAAAACAAGACAGACACATACATCTTAAAAGAAAAAAAAAAAGCAAGCCCTGGCTGGTGTGGCTCAGTGGATTGAATGCCGGCCTGCAAACCAAAGGTTGCTGGTTCGATTCCCAGTCAGGGCACATGCCTGGTTGTGGGCCAGGTGCCCAGTGGGGGGCGCATGAGAGGCAACCACACATTGCTGTTTCTCTCCCTCTCTTTCTTCTTCCCTTCCCCCTCTCTAAAAAATAAATAAAATCTTAAAAAAGAAAGAAAAAACAGAAACATCTCATTAGTTTGTATAGTCCATGTAGAAATGGTAATGTTTGGAGATACTGGGGTAAATAAAATACATAATGAAATTAACACTGCCTGTTTCTTTTACTGTGGATCCTAGAAAATTTTAAATTAAATATGTAGTTCCCCAGCTCTGCTCCAGGAAAAGATGCTGGAGGAAATGCGTGAACAATGAATCAATAAGAGGGGCAAGGGAGGGGAGAGATCTCATTTTACATTATTATTATTTTTGTTGTTATTTTAATCCTCACCTGAGGACATGTTTTTATTGATTTTAGGTAGAGAGAGAGAGGGAGAAACATTGACGTGAAAGAAACCAATCAGTTACCTCGAGATGGAACCGGCAACCAAGATACGTGCCTTGACCAGGAATCAAACCCACAACCTTTTGGTGCACGGCCGAAGCTCCAACCAACTGAGCCACCTGACCCGGGCTTACCTTATTATTTTTAACAATAAGCAAGTATTAAGCATATACAACTTTTAAAGAGAAGAGGAAAGTGATTTGGGAAGGAGAAACTTCAGTAAAAGGTCTTGGGAACATGAAGGCGATGGGTTCTAGGCACAGAGAAAAGGGGGTGACCTCCAGATGGGGGAGCCCTGGAAAGGGGCTGAGGGGTCCCCTGTCTTGCAGCTGAAGCAATACCTGGAGGTCAGTGGAGGAAAGGTGTTCTGGGAACCCTAGCAGGCTTGCTTCCTCTGCTGGGTTCCGGGCATCTTTGAGAACGTGCGCGGAGCAGGTTAAGTGGCAGTCAGGGGAACCACGTGATTAGGGCTCGCCCTGACACCCCCCCTTGTTGATTGGCCGCAGCGTGGACACCTGACCCCTAACTGGACCAATCGAATTCCCAGCAGCGGGACCTGAAACTGAACCTAGGCGTGCACCGACTCAGACTGCAGCTGGAAGGTTGCGTTGGAAACTGGGGTCCACACAGAGTTCGTGGGCTCAGCCGAAGCCAAGAACCGATACGTGCAGAGAGAACGGGAGGAGAGCAAGCGGCTCCGGAGAGGAAGAGGCGAAGACAGGAACCTTGGCTTCTGCGGTTCCTTTTCCCAGGGCCACTCTGTAGCCCAGTGGGGCTGTTGAGCCCAAATCATGGAGGTGAAAACTAAGGCTCAGGAGCTTCATTGACTTGCCCCACAGCAAGTAGCTCTCACTCAAACCCAGGACCGTCCAGTTTTAAAACCAGTGCTGTTAAGCACCCCAGGAAACTGTTGAGACCTCACTGGCTATGGGGGATACCAGAACCCTGGAATTATACAGAAAGATATGGAAAACTGCCCTCCAAAGAGAAGAATGAATAAATGCACAATTAACAAGAAAATAGCTTCCCCCCCCCCCCCCCCCCGTTCTGTGCTGTGTCCTAACACCTCTATTCATGACTCTCCAAACTCAAGACACACCTTAGACCTCCCACAAGGGAGTGCCGCTCTGGACCATGTTTCTGAGAACACTCCTTCCTGCCTCCCCTCTGCCCAAGTTCCCGGGGCTAAGGGGCTGTGTCCACCCAGAATCTGCACCTCCCTTGGAGATTATCCTCTAGGAAACTATGGTAGACAGAATAATGGTCCCCCTGAAGATATCTGCACCCTACGGCCCGGAACCTGTGAATATGTTATCTTACATTTCAAAAGAGACTTCGCAGCCCTGACTGGTGGAGCTCAGTTGATTGGGCATCATCCTGGAAAGCAGTTCGATTCCCAGGCAGGGCATGTGCCTGGGTGGCAGGCCAGGTCCCCAGTAGGGGGCATGTGAGAGGCAACCACATATTGATGTTTCTTTCCTCTCTTTCTCCCTCCCTGTAAAAATAAATAAATAAAATCTTTTTTTTCCAAATTATTTATTTTTAGAGGGAGGAGCAGGGAGAGAGAAAAAGAAAGAGAGAAACATCAATGTGTGGGTTGCCTCTTGTGCACCCCCCACTGGGACCTGGCCTGCAACCCAGGTATGTGCCCTGACCGGGAATCAAACCGGTGACCTCTCAGTTCACAAGCTGGTGCTCAATCCACTGAGCTACACCAGCCAGGGCTTTTTTTTTTTTTTTTTTTTTTTTAAGAGAATTTGCAGATATGATTAAATTAAGGAACTTAGGATGCGCAGATGATCCTGCATTCTCTGGGCATGCCCGATGTCATTACAGGGGCCTTATGAAAGGGACGAGGGAAGGTTAGTTAGAGGAGGGACATGGCACAGCGCCAGCAAAGTTGGAACGATTCGGGCCCGGAGCCAAGCAACGCAGGCAGCCTGCAGAGCTGGGAAAGGCAAGAAAAACAGACGCAGGTTGGAAGACAAGGAGTCAAGTTCTCTTATGGAACTCTGAAAATTCTAGAACTAACTTACTAGCCTCTTTGTTAGGGTATATTTGTCAAGGCGGCAGGATCCAAGCAGTTGAATGGATGCTGGTTTGCTAGCTTGATTTATGGTGTGTAAGCCTCCACGTGTACTCTTGGGCCAGCCCAAAGCCTTGGTGAAGGGAAAGCCTATTACAAAACCCACCTTGCCTTGACCTATGTGGCTCAGTTGGTTGAGCGTCATCTCACAAAGTGAAAAGTCACCGGTTCGATCCCCGGTCAGGGCACAGGCCTGGGTTGCGGGCCAGGTGTCCGGTCAGAGCGCGATAGGTGTTTCTCTCTCACATCTACGTTTCTCTCCCTCTCTTTCTCCCTCCAATCCTCTCTCTCTAAAAATAAATAAATAACATCTAAAAACCAAAATCACCTCGTGTTAATGGTGCAGCAAGGGTCAAGGTCAAGGAGAAAGTGGCAATTCCCCGAAAGGGTTGAAGTTGGGCAGAGAGAACAGCAGTTACGGAGATGAGAGACGAAAAGAGGTGACTGATGAGAAAGTACTGAAGTTCTCGCTATCAGAACAGAGAGGCTTGCAGGGAAAGCACAGAAAGATATGGGAGACAAGGGACCGTGTGACCCCCAGACATTGAGAGAGAGAGGCGACAGAGCATTGGAGAAGGGCAAGGTGCAAGAGAGAAGCTGCTAGGTGGCAGAATACAAACTGCAAGACGGCACGACCCTGGCTGATGGCTCGGCTCCCACAACCTCTGTTTACAACCTCTTCCTTTGCCATTTTCCACAACAGAGTCTGGATGACTAACACACTCAGTTCGCCAGACTCTTTTACAGCTGGGAGTGGCCATCAGGCACATTCTGAGAAATAGCCAGAAGTCCCTGGGAAAAGCATACTTTTCCCAATAAGAAGGCAAAATCTTGCCAGGAGAAAATCCTCCACTATTTCATTTTCCCTCCTCCTTCTTGCTTGGGACCAAGATGTGCTTCTGAGGGGCAGCAGCCATTTTGTGACCATGAGGCAGCCAAAAAATGAACATGCAGGTCTGTGCTCCAAGGTTGACGGACCAAATATATGGAGAGAGTTTGGATTGTTGATGGTATCTTTGAGCTATCACACCAGCCCTGGACTTCTTGGGGAGATGAAGAAACCTCTGTTTAAGCACTCCTAGCGGATCCAAGACACTTAACCTATTAACTATCATTATCCAGTGCAGAACTGTGCCTGGTACTCTTAAATTTCTTTTTTTTTTAATATATTTTATTTATTTATTTTAAGAGAGAGGGGAAGGGAGGGAGAAAGAGAGGAAGAGATTGGTTGCTTCTCCTGTACTCCCAAATGGGGACCTGGCCCCCAACCCAGGCATGTGCCCTGACTGGAACTCAAACCAGTGACCCTTGGGTTTGCAAGCTGGTGCTCAATCCACTGAGCCACATTACCCAGGGCTTAATTTTTTTTTTGGACTATATTTTATTGATTATGCTGTTACAGTTGTCCCACTTTCCCCCCCTTCTTGCTCCCCACCCCCTTACCCCCCCTTTCCCCACCCTTTAGTTTTGTCCATCGGTCATACACATAAGTCCTTCTGCTTCTGCACTTCCTATACTATTCTTAACCTCCCCCTGTCTGTTGTCTACCTACCATTTATGCTGCTTGTTCTGTGCCCCATTCCCGCCCTCTCCCCCAACCACTCCCCTGTTGATATTCCTCCATACCTTATATAACTCCCTTTAACATTTCACACAATAAAGGCTGGGTGGTGATGAACTTCTTGAACTTGACCTTATCTGAGAAGCACTTTATCTGCCCTTCCATTCTAAATGAAAACTTTGCTGGATAGAGTATTCTTGGATGTAAGTCCTTGCCTTTCATGACTTGGAATACTTCTCTCCAGCCCCTTCTTGCCTGTAAGGTCTCTTTTGAGAAATCAGCTGACAGTCT